>SNQJ01S0198355.1:16117-33305 GCA_010110895.2 Picea sitchensis
ATGCATGCAGTTTGTCAAGTTGGCAGGTTTCAGGCTTCACCAAAAACTTCTCATCTACTTGCAGTCAAAAGAATTTTCAGATATCTTAAGGGAAAAACAGAGTATGGTTTGTGGTATCCTACATGTAATCAGCTTGATCTTTATGCTTTCACTGATTCTGATTGGGAAGGTTGTGTTGATGACATGAAGAGTACTAGTGGAGGAGCATGTTTTCTTGGAGTATGTCTTGTAAGTTGGTAAAGTAAGAAGCAATCAACAATGTCTTTGTCTACTGCTGAAGAAGAATACATTGCAACTGCAAATTGTTGCACTCGTGATCTATGGATGAAACAGATGCTTGAAGATATACACATTCATTATGATGAACCTATCTCTATCTTTTGTGATAATACCAGTGCACTTAGTATTTCTAAAAATCCTGTTATGCATTAAAAAACAAAGCACATTCCCATCAAATTTCATTTTCTGAGAGAGCAGGTTATGTCTAATGTTATAAAACTGAAATATGTTGGCACAAAGGACTAGCTTGCAGATGTCTTTACTAAACCATTACCCAAGATACAATTTGAAAGTATCAGGGATCAGTTGGGGGTATTACCTTTGTAATATTTTTTTATACTCAGAAATACAGGATTTCATGCTATATTTTTCAGTTTCGTTATCAGATTACACAGGTTTATTGATTATTTTGATAGGGGGATTTGATGGTATGATACCTCTTTACAGGTGGTTTTCTTTGTCCAGGGTAGTATGGTTTCTCCTTTTCCATAGATGTCAAAAGGGGGAGAAAGGATTGAAAGAATTTAAAGTTTTCCATCAATTCCAAAGGGGGAGTTTGTTGGCTAGGTTGTTGAATGAACGGTGCTGGAATTACATTCAACATGTTGTCATTTGATGTTAACTTTAGTTTTCATCGATGTTAACTTTAAATATGCAATATCAAAGTTTAATATGGCATAAAATGTTAGGAATGGCTATGGCCAAGGTCTACATGGGTTAGATCTTCTCCAAGATTGGCATATTAGTTGAATGGCCTTGTTGGCATTGTTGTTATAGGTGCAGTTGTCATTTGGAAAACATTATTATAAATAGAGTATTTTGAATAGAGAATTTGTTAGCATTGTGGATTTTATCGGCATTGTTGTTTATGGAAGATTTGGAATGACACAGTTTTCAGAATAACATTCCATCGTTGAGAGAGAATGGAATAGTTTTCGGTCATAGGTATGAAGAGACAAACTATAACTTAACAGTCTTACCACAAATGGCACATACATGTGTTGAAGATTCGGAATGGCATTCCATTGGCACATTTTTTAGTTTTATGAATTAATCAAACAAAAATGTAAGTAAATAACCCTGAAATTCGCAATCCAATCTAGACCATTGGATCATGGAGGGTCACGGACCGTCGATCCAACGTAAGAGGAAATCGGATATCAGGAAATCAGGAATCAAAGAAATGAGGGTCTCCAACCTCCGATATCGCGATACGCGAAATCGCGAAATGCAAAGTCCCGATGAGATCAGGACCATCTGATCACAAAAGGTCATCTGTCATCAATCAGAGAAAAGTGGATTTTGGGAAATTAGAGATCAAAGGAAGGAGGTGTGCTAACCTTCCAAATAGAGAAACCCAAAATCCCAAGTTACGAAAGTGCTTTATGGATAAGCGCTTGGTCACAACCGGCGGTCACGAGAAGGGAAGGAGCCAGTCCAACTAAGCTCCTTTTCAGGGTTTCGAAAATCATGAATTAAAAGTGTCGAGAAGCCTCATCACAAGATTGCCGAAATGAAAAATGTGAAACACATTTTGATTAAGACCATGGTCACAACCAATGGGCATATGGTTTAGCACAAGTGTCTTTCTGAAGCGCTCTAGGCTTGATTCTGTTGAAAAGCCAATACTCAATGTATGCTCATCGAACGACGCTGATTAAATGATGATGCAGATCGAACGGATGTTGTTCTTCTTGATGCCTTAGCCAATAATAATTTCTGTAAGGTATTTGTTCAGTTAATGTAACTAAATCTTCGATGCTTGAGGGTTCTGGTGTATGATTTGAATGGACAGAAATGGAATTGTAAAAAAAAAAAGATGGAGTGAAATTGTTCAGTGTCGCTATTTCTATTGAATAGAAAGGTTCTTAGTGACAGAGGAGGATTACAGGGAGGTAGGGAGGAGCAAGGGGAGACTGTAAAAGTCTCTTGTACAAGTCGATGCTTGTACATCTGGGAGATGTAGCTTCCATTCAGTAGGTACTGAAGAAACAGAGGTAGAAACCTCATTTGGGTTGTAGCTCAGATAAAATAAGAATGTAAAGAAGTTGGAGCTTTCCTTTCATTCATAAGAAGAAGAGGTTTTTTCCTTTTGGGTTTCCTCGTGAAAAATCACTGTGTCACTGTCTCATTTGTGTGATTGTATATTTATTGGTTAAATGTATTACTGCAAGTTAAATGTTAAATGCATGATTTATTGATTAATAAGTAATCTGCTTATAAAATGAAATAAATTTTATACAACTAATTCACCCCCCCCCTCTCAGTTGACTTATCCTATTCAACACATACAACCCTCGACTAGATTCTCCATGCCTGAGTGTTCCTACACAGCTTTTACAGAGAGATGGAAAGAAACTGACTTATATTAAGCAGGAAATCTCAAATCCTATTACATAATAGATAACTAGATATTTCATCAAATCTTTACAATGTGGGAGCTTAGCTCAACCATCGACCATCTCAAAAAAATCATAATGACTCCATGCTAAAACCTATGATTTGCGAAACCGTGAATCCTTGGATCTGGTGCCAAGCATCCCTCTGAATCGGATGGCTCTCGCTGATTTTCGGGTTTTGAGAGGGACCTGTAGATGAGTCGACTTGTTGACAGTCCTTTTGAGCTTTCCATTTATCGGGGGAAACGATGTTCAAACACCGCTCCCCAACTTCATTAACTGTATTTCTCAGGGTTCGGATAGGCCTGAGTCAACTCAACACCTGGAAACATGACAGTCTTACCCTGCTCTTGGCCATCTAGATCTGCGTTGGATGTTGATGAGGATCTGGAGCAAACGACATGAAATATGACTGGACGACGACCAGGCGGGAGGCTTTGGTGACAAAATGACGAATGCGAATACGTGGGCGTCAACATGCAGGAGTTGAGGTGAAAGAACGAGGATATGTGTTAACACTAGTGATAAAAAATTCTCAGCCAAAAACTAAGGATATTGGTTTCAGAATGTATTCCTTCCTCATGGGTACCTTTGATTTCGTGGCACCAATTCATCACATTTATGCCATGTCCAATAGGTATTCTTCGTCAGTGAGGTCTGTTCCTTTCCGTAATTCGTATTTCAATGATCCTTGGACCCTACCTTCATCGACCATGTCTTGTGAAGGTCAATCACATATTGGAATGGAAATTCCACTGTTAGCGGTAGATATAATGTATCAAGTTGTTCTTGACTCTACTACTGACACGGATCCTATCTCCTCGCAGACGGACGAGGATAATCCTATTCTCCAGCCCATATGGGCCACCTCATCATCTTGTTCAAATGATTCCCTCAATGATACTTTACCTTCAGATGAAGCCATCTTAGAGGCCATGGATGGTCTTGATAGGCCATGGGACAATATGCATCATCTCTCTTACTTTCTCCCAGAGCTTGTTAGGATCAAACATGACGATTTTAGATCTACCTTGACTCAGATGGCCGGTCATGTCATGGTTCCACTAGATACACATGAAATTTATGCCAAAGGAAACATGGAGAATATTTCTCCTACCATCATGATCGACATCTCTCGAATTCTTGGAAAAATTGAAAATGTATATATCAGTGCAGATTGTTCACCCAAATAAATTCAATCATTCACTTGGTCATATGAAAAGAGGCCAAGAATCAACCCTCGCATTGTCGAGCATGAGATCTCGACTTCCATCATTTTTTATCCTTTTCAGTTAGTACACGGTGTGGAGTCGATCCTTTTGATTGAATGTGAAATCCCTTCCCTTAGACTGGAAATTGAGCTCCTACCTGACACTTCCAATCTTGAAGAACTCCTCTCACACCTAGAGCACCTAGATGAGCAGTGTTGAGATGCCTCTACGTCTATCAAAGCAAATGAACGACATGTTAAATTCCATTATGATCTAGGTCTTTCTATCCTCGGTAGTACATTGAGGGTGACTTGGTCCTCTTGTATGACTAATCCAAATAACCATTGAGGGAAGGCAAGTTCAACCCCATGTGGCATGGTCCTTATATCATGTGACGTGCTTTAGAAAAAGGAGCCTATGAATTGGAGGATTATGGAGGGAATATTCTGGCTGAGCCCATAAATGGGATCCACTTGAAAATATATTACGCTTGAGCCCCAAGCTTGGGCGTGACTCTTTGTATACTTTTGTATCTTAGTGTATATATATATATCTTTTCCTTTGTGTCATCGACTTTCTTATTGAATTTTCCCTTGGTTGGAAGATGTTAACGGAGTCCTCAATTTACTTAGGATTCGCAAACGGTGTCAGTCATCATAAAAGGAACTTAGCTTCCGTCGCTTGGGTCATTTACTCACCCGAGGTCCAACTAGTGTCTTCAGATGGCATTTATCTGGAGCCATCAACAAATAATGTGGTTGAGTATAACGTTGTTATAAATATTTTTTGCGATTCCATTTCACATGGTGTTTGGTCTATATAGGTTCACATGGACTCCCAGTTAGTAGTATGTTAGTTAAACAAAAATTACCGTGTGTGAAACCCTACTCTACTCTGACGATTCCTACGAGTACTATTTTTGGAACGATACTTTGATTTTATTATTTATAATCATATACCTAGAAATTCTAATTATGTATCTGATGCATATGTTAATTATGTTTTAGATTTGCATTTGTCACATAAATAAAGTAAATAAATCACAGTAATCAATGTACACATTGTAGCATATATAAGTAAAGACGAAGACCAATGTTTTTTATATTTCATATCTCCAAAAAATATGGTGTCATGGTACAAAATGGGGCTCACACTCTCAAAAAACATATATGGCTGGTAGATATAATAAACATGGCATGTATGTCTATGGTGTCGAATGCATATCATGATAGAACACTACAACATTTGCAAGATGCCAGAAGAGTTGCACCCACGCATGGGGCACACCCACCACCTGTCATTTCATAGCCTTTGGCAGATCCTCCACCTGAACCATAGGAATCTTGTGCGTCAATTGAGATAGGTTCCCCTGCACATTTTGAAGCACTCTCTCTGCATCTCCTTCTGCATGCTCATATCCCCGGTTCCTCCATCGATGTTGTGGGAATCCATCTGGTCATCATGGAACCACATTTGCATGACAAATCCATTGTTAATACTTGATTCCATACATAAATATTTTTGTTTTTTATTCTTTTTGAAAAACACAAAAAATGAAATATTAAAAAAAATAAAAAATCATACCTATATCCCTGTAGGTGGAGCCTAGTGGCAAAGGAATATATGAATATCTTCTGTATTCAATCCTATCATAAGGGTATTTTTCTATGACTATCACCTATCGATGCCACCAGAAGAAGAACTCACCGTTGTAGGGGGTTGGTACCCTACCACCTCCTAACCGCCTCATCACGTCAGTCCACCGTGATATGGATGGATCATGAGGTATGTGTGGAATGATATCTACTCTAGGGATCAAATGGTATGGTAAAATTGGTTATTTTTACTATTAGTAGAAACTTTTTACCCACTTTACATAGTTTTTGCTAATTTTTTGACCTAGTGGACTAATAGTGCAGTGGAAGGAGGTGGTTTTGGTGGTTTTGTCCAAGGATTTTTGCAGTTTCTAGCGTCATTCCACCCGTTCATGACTTCGGCAGGTATTTTCTTTGACCAACATATAGGATAGGTCGTCACTCCCTTTTTCATTTTTTCATTATCCTATGACTATGATATGTATGCCTTAGGTACGAACCCATTTATTAGTGACACAAAACCCTTGTACTTCCACTAGAAGTGTCGTTATTGAATGGTATAGGCTTACCAAATATGGGTGCCCTAGTTAGAACCTTTGTGCCATCTGGTGCCCATGCATATATTATTCCATAGGACCGAGAGTCCCTTATAGTTCCAATATGACTTTGTGTTTGAACCTCATATTCTTACTCATAAGAATTCTGACCTATACCTATGGGACTCCCACCAAGTCTTGTTTAATCTCATTTTTGACTGTCTCAAAAGAGAAAATATTGTCGAGTGAACTTGTCTCTTTCACACTCATTAAATGGCCTAGAAAGGACATCTATTTGGTGTAATTTTAACCCTTTTTCGGACCAAGTAGACTAATTTCAAAGAAGGAATACTCTAGTCACTAGTGTCTAGAAGAGTTCTCATGGGTATCATTTTATATTTTTTCGGGCCTAGGGGACTAAATTTACGAAAAAAGAAATTCTTTGGGGTTAAGTTGTAATTGCATCTCATTCTCTTGCTTGCATTATTGAGCCTATTTCTGATTCCCTCTTTCTCGTTATAAGAATATTAACTTAGCAATTTGCATCACTAGCCAAGTAGAGCCTTGTTTATATCCTTTGCAACTTGACACCATGTACCCTAAGAGGAAACATTCCCCCAAGTGTCCATGCACCGCATGCACCTCCTTTCATTGAGCATAGGTATGTTCCACTATTGTAACTAGTTTCTTACTCGCGACACTCATTTCATCCTTTGTATCATAACATTCATTTGCCTGTGAAAAAAAAAAAATACAGGAGGGAAAAGAATATTATCTTATATTGGCAGTAGTTGTGTCTCCTTTGAACATAACACAAACTTTTGAGTCCACTTTTCATCCAAAGTTTGGGTTTAGCATGACCTTAGGAAGTTGAGCTCATCACTTAGAGTTTTCTCCTCTGACTGGTTATTCTTCCAGTCCCTGTGGAGAGTTTGAATGTTGCCTCCTACATCACGAAGTTTCATCATCAATTCTATGCTTCCAGAGTCCTCCATATGTCTCATGCTCTTGTTCAAAATATGTCTATAAGAATGTGTTGGCCATTACTTAGAACTCTTGACTTTGCATGTTGGCCATACCCTTAGTGTGTCTTATAATTACATGAAGTTATAGTCCTACCATGCACCCTGGTCCTACTTTCATTTGGGTAGGTAACCTTGAACCCAACATTCAACATCTTGTCATTGGTCATTGACTAGGGGTTTCCCTTGTGTTCGACAAAAAAAAATCTATTCACACATTGGGATATGTGAAATATCTTGGATGTCATTATCCTTATTGGTGGTTTCCTCTCCTTTTTCGACAATTTTCCTTATTGGCTGCTATTCAGAGGGTCTTTTTCGTGCACTACTTGCATCTGGTGCATGTGAAAGACACACAGGTTTGTTGGTTCATGAACATCCTCTTCATTTGAGTTCCTCCAAATCATCAAGATATTTCTTTATACCTCATGCTGACTGATGAGAGATTCCTTAATTCTCTCCTTTCAACGGGTCTCCTTGCATCGAATTCAACTCATTTATTCTAGAAACAAGGCCTAGATTACTATGAGTACCTAGAGGCTTGCAGTCATCAGTGACAGGTTCTCTCTCCATAAACAGTTGGGAATACATCATTGTCCCTCGATCAATGGATTATTCAAGTGTTTGACCTATACACCTTTATTCACACTTGTAATAATGTACTCTGTGCCTTGATACCTACTTTGATTATCGGTAGGTTATCTTGTGTTTGTTAATGGTATACATTAATGATTGGTAATCAAATGAAGTCTCATTATGTTCGACCTCAAATCCTCTATTCACATGATGTAGACTTGCACCTTTGGTGGATCGTGTAGAAGACTTGAAGACATCAGTTTATAGTAGCTTCTTTCCTGTGTTGTTTCTATCATTCATTTGACCAGTACCTATATGACTTTAGTGCTCATGTAAGATCTGATTGTACTCCATTGTATACATATATCTTCAGATTGATTTTGAGACTGGTTTTCACTGGGCCTTGTTCATGACTATGACAGCCTATGGCATGTGTCTAATTTGTATTTCCTATTCATGGCCATGAACAACGGTTTGGTATATTTCCTCATGGATTTAAAGTGTAATTCATATTGGAAGCCATGTGTAAAAATTCATCATGGATTGTAATATTCTCATGAGCAACTCGTTCTTCCAGCTGAGTCTCCATTACTCCACTTCTGGGAATTATAATGTATTTTGACCATCGTAGATACTTCTATGAACTCACACATTAGGGGGGATCTGTTATAGCAAGTTTTTCCTCACCCCATGCAACTTGATCAACAAACATTTCCATTTCCCTATGGATACTTGAAGTCCCCTTTTGCACTTCCCAGAGCCAAAAAAATCACATTTTCCCACATATATGTGCCCTACCAGTTAGACATCATGTGTATATGTAGGTTGCACCACTACAACCCACCTACATCGAGTTTGGTGCTCAGAATTAAAAATTGTGTCGGGTTTCCATGTCACATCACAAGATCCATGATCCTTAACCTTCCATATACTGGAAAATTTCGACTCAACCCTTTTGTTCCATTTGAATGCTATAAGTTGGGCCATATCCAAACCACGGAAGAGGAGAGAAAATATACTATGGAGAAATTTTCACTTCACTTTGAGTCTGCATCCCTTTGTCCTTTAAAGTCTAAACAAATTTTTCAGCCCCCAAGAACTTCCGTCTTTGATGGAGAACCTCATTGTCTCTCTTATATGATCTTGCCTTTGGTGTAGGATTGAAGTGGTGGAGGCCCAGCTAGAAGGGACTTAGTTTATCTGTTACGAGACATATCGACATAGAAGTTTGTCACTTATACACATCTTTTGATCATTTTTTAATAGAAATACTATTTTCTAATCCAATTGATATCTTGCAAATATTTGAATTATTATTCCATGGGTGTATTTGTTATGAATGTTAATGGATTATGTTATTTTATGCTAACATTATATATTATCACCATATTTTTGCGTATCTTGGTTGTTGAGGACAAGTTGCAGGTATAAAGATTTGATTCATGTGCTCAATGATGGTCTTCATCGAACATATGGACAAGGTAGGGTCTTTATATTGTCTTGTTAGCATTTTCATTTATATAGAATACTTGGGATTATAGTTGATTGCTACAATCATTCTGTCTGATGTGGTTTACTCCATGCCATAGAGTGATTTTACTCATAACAGAGGGCTAGATGCATGTGAAATTCAATATCAAATATCTCTCTCCACATAGGTTAGATATTGTTTTCCTCGGATTTTCAATAGGAAATTTATCCTTAGGGATATGATCCAGTTTCTTTACAAAATTGGAGGCTTCCTAGTGTAGACTCTTGGAAACTATCTTAGCAATGAATAATGCAAGTGACTGGAAGGTTGTGACATCCTTGGAGAAATCCATGGAGGAACTGATCCAAGAGCCACTTCCTCCTATAACCTATACCCCAGTGGGGATAAAACCCTTACAGTGGCAAAGGAACCTAGCAACCAGAATAAATTCAATGAAAACATATCTTCTTTATTAATAATAAATCAAGAGATGTAGATTTAAGATATTTTATCAGGAGATTAATTCTTATATGGTAAATATAATAACATATTTAACCATATATCCTAGAAAATTGTATGGACATTAAGCTTTGTCATTGTTAAGGGATAACAAAACCTTGTCTAATTCTACTTTTGGGACCAGTTCCATAAGATAATTATTAGTCATAATAAGAGAAATCCTTGGCTATCTCTTTTTCATATAATTCATTGTAAAAAAATATATTAGAAGTAAGAACACACCTCAAGTTTAATCATATAGAATCTACCACATGGTTAGTCATACACTAATTCTTGAGGGGAATACTATACCCTTTTATAATTTTATGAATCTTTTTTTGTTAACTAAGTTGTATAAGGATAAATATTGAACTCCACATAATCACACGCAAGCCTACACATAGATGTGTACTTCGATACACCCATTCGATGTGAAAGATGTCTTTAGGAGTTAGTACTTGGTTTGGGGTCTAGTTAACTTTATTGTAGCCTTCAATTTTCCTGAGTTTTATTTTGTGATTCTTTGGACACCCTTCTATGCCCTTCTAGGACCACAAATTTAATTTTTTGGTCCTTTTACCCTACATCTAAGTGTACTTAGCATAATCAAACATGGATACAAGTTAATCACTAGTTAACCTTGGATTATGGGCATCTATCATCTTAGGGAATGTGCACACTTTGGGCCATGTAAATCTATTGTTATTACATAAAATACATTATTTTTAATAGAAGGGATGCACATTCATCTGCGTGATCAAGTGTTACTCTCCTCTTAATGAAAAATAGTAACTTGCCTAACATTTTTGGAGTATAAAAAATACAAAAACATAAAAAAGGATCAATAAAGACTATACACTGGATCACGATTTTATCTCCCATGCTTCTCAGTACCAATTTGTGTGGATTTGGCTTCACGCTTTGGAGTTTATACTTGACACTGTGATTCAGAAGTCAATTTGAGTAGATATTTTCTATACCTTGGAGTGTTTAATGCCATAATTATTTCCATCCAAGGATACATCTATAGATTTTCTAGTAATACATCTAATAAATAATTGATACCATCCATTCTAGGGCTTGAAATATTGCAACAATCCAACCATATCTAGGTTCTTTATCTCATATTTCCTAATTCAAATTTGTTGATCCTTATTTTACATTAAATCATGAATATAATTTATATCAGTTGCATTTATTTCCATGTTATTTCATGATTGTTTATTTGTAGTTTAGGGTTTTTCATCTTCCCTTCTCATCCAACCTATGATACCTTGAGATGGTAAAAAATCTAGAATTCCAAAGTCTCAGCCATCGATGGGCGCTTGCAGAGGAGATTTATAAACACCTTCCTCCAATGAGTGTCTAAATCTAAACCCATTAAAGTGTAAGAGCCTAAAAGTGTCCCCCCTTTTCCTCTACAAGTTGTGGTTAAGCAATGAATACAATGTTATTTCTTTGTAGAAACCCAATTTCAATCCCCATTCTCCTCCCACCAAGAATATGTGTTTGTGCCAAATTTTTCAATTTGTTGTGCTAAACTAAGTGGTTTATAATATCTTGATAGTGGAATGAGTCTAGCCACAAGTCTTGGATGATTTTGGAATAATATTTACCCCTCAAATATGACTTATGACATTTTAAGATCTATACAAAGCCCCATTTTATGTGTAAAACCCCTTATTAATCCATAGATATTGAAATATTACATTTATAGTATTATAATTATATGTCAGCTAGAACCCTTAATGGTACCCTTTCATTATAATTGTACCATTTGTCTCCTATATATATATATATATATATATATATACCAAGGAGACCTAGTCTTAGGATTATCTTATCACATCTCATATTGTATTATCAATTAGATGTATTGTAAAAGGAGGTTTCCCCCTCGAAGTGGACTATATCCAATGACTTTTTCTCATTTTTAAGGCGTTGGATCCTAACATTTGGTATCAGAGCAAGTACAATAAGGGGCATAAATGCGGTGAGAAGAAATTATTCTACATAAATTGTGAAGAGGAAGAAGATCAAGAAATGAAATTGCCACAAGATACAAATCTAGAAGTGATCACTCCAACATTATCTTGTCATGCATTGGATGACATCCGTACTTCACAAACCCTCAAGATACAAGGATACATAAAAAAAAAAAGTAACAATATTGATTGATTCTAGTAGCACCCATAATTTCATCAATTACAAATTAGCAAAAGATCCCAATTTCTTTGTATATCCCACACCATAGTTTCAATTAATGTTTTCAGATGGAGGTACCATAATTTTTTCAGGGAAATTCCATAGTATTAAGCTCAACATGGGGGAGTATTTTCTGGATATCCCCATGATTTCCAGCCAAATGGGGGGTGATGATGTTGTATTAGAGGTCCAATGGTTACAATCATTGGGAACAATGACCCTTAATTTTCAAGATATTTTCATGAGATTTTCCTCAGATGGAAAGGAAATTGAGCTTAGAGGTATCCAAGGGAAACATTATAAAGTGATAAGATCTAATAGCATGAAAACATTACTCAAAAAGGAACACGAGGGTGTAGTTGCAAAATTGTTCTCACTAGATGTTCAAACATCTATACCATATGCTACATTAGACCTCTAAATAGTTATCAACAATTATTCCAAGTTATTTGGTGAAATGCCTAAGGGTCTTCCACTTGATCGAGATCATGACCATGCTATCCATTTGAAACAAGGAAGTGAACCACCTAACATTAGGCCTAACAGGTATCCATATGAACAGAAGAGTGAGATTGAGCGCATGATCTAGAAAATATTAGAGTATGACATCATTCAACCTAGCCTAAGTCCTTTCTGTTCATCGATGGTGATGGTTACAAAAAATTATGGTTCATGGTGTATGTGCCCACATTATAGAAAACTCAAAAAAATTACCATCAAATATAAGTTTCTTATTCATGGCATTGATGAATTATTATATGAATTGCACAAAAGAAAATTATTTATTGAGTTGGATCTTCGTTCAGGATATCATCAAATTAGAATGAGGCGGGAAGACATTCCTAAAAAAACTTTTAGAACACATGAAGGTCATTATGAGTTTTTGGTTATTCCATTTAGACTTACTAATGCACCTTCAACATTTCAAAGCTTGATGAATTATATTTTCAATCCCTTCCTTAGAATTTTTTTTTTAGTATTTTTTGATGACATACTAATCTACAACAAATCTTGGGAAGAACATGTACAACATGTTGACAGAGTATTACAACTATTGGGAGAGAAAAAACTTTCTGAAAATCCTTCCAAGTGTTCCTTTGGGGTCCAAGAATTGGAATATTTTGGTCATATTGTATCTCATGAAGGTGTAAAAGTGGACCCCTGAAAAATTTAATCTATGAGGAAATTGTTGATTCCAAAATCCTTGAAGAAACTCAAAGGATTCTTAGGATTAACAAACTAGTATTGCAAGTTTGTCAATAATTATGGTCAAATAGAAACACCTCTAAAAAAATTATTAAACAAGGAAGCATTTTCTTGGATCGAAGTAGAAACCAAATATTTTGAAAAACTTATGGAGGTTATGTGTACTACTCTTGTCCTGGCCACACTGAAATTTACAAAAACATTTATTTTGGAGTGTGATGCCTTGGGACATGGAATTGGTACAATTTTAATGCAATACGGAAGGCCCCTTACCTTTGAAAGCAACCAACTTAAAGGAAAAAAATTAGTCAAACCCATTTATGAAAAAGAAATGTTGGCCATACTACATTCAGTTTATAAATGACGCTCTTACCTAATAGGAAGACATATCAAAGTAAAAGAAGATCATGGTAGTTTGAAGTACTTCTTGGAGAAACGATGATCTTCATAAGAGAAACAAAAATGGGTTACAAATATTATAGGTTATGAATTTGAAATTATCTACAAAAAAGGAAAATATAATGTTTTGGTAGATGCCCTTTCAAGAAATTAAGAAGAAAAAAAAGGTTCACTATGTGTTATTTCTATTCCACAAATTTATTGGGTGGAACGAGCAAGGATAAAATGGAAAAAAGATCAAAAGGTATGCAAGATCATTCAACAACTACATGAGGACCCCAGTTCAAAATTTTGTGTTTGAATGTTTATTCTACCAACATAATAATGGAGAAACAATCAAGATGTCAGGTCTCCTACAACCATTATCTAAACCAAGTCAATGTTGGGAAAAAGTTTCAATGGATTTTGTTATAGGTTTACCCAAATCTCAAGGAAATAATTTAATCATGGTAGTAGTGGATCGACTCACAAACCATTCCCATTTTTTCTCTCTTTCTCATCATTTTAAAGAACATACAATAGCCACATCATTCATGCAAACATTTCAAAATATACACGGAGTCCGCAAGATTGTTGTAAGTGACAGAGATACAATTTTCACTCTAAATTTTTGGAATAAATTATTTTCTTGTTTGGGTACTCAATTGGCGCACAACTCATCCTACCACCCTCAATCCGATGGGAAATCTGATATTGTGAATAAATTTATATAAGGGTATCTTTGTTGTTTTGCATCCGATAAACAAACACAATGGGTCAAGTGGTTTCCATTGGTGGAATGGTGGTACAATACATCCTTCCATACTTCATAAAAAATTTCCCAATTTCTGGCACTTTATGGATATCATCCTCCATCCATTACATCACCCTTGAAAGGAAATACAAAGGTTCAAGCAGTGGAGGACCACATAGGGAACCAACAAGAGGTTCTCAAATTATTGAAGGACAACTTGGTTATGGCATAAAAATAGGATGAAACAACAAAGAAGATAAACAATGCAGTGAAATGGAATTTGGAGTGGGGGATTGGGTATTTCTAAGGATACAACCATATAAACAGATGTCCCTCAAGAAATTAAGACAGACACTAAATTAGCACCCAAATATTATGGCCCCTCTAAGGTTTCTCAAAGGATTGGAAGTATAGATTACAAATTGGAGTTGCCTCCATATTCACATGTACATCTAGATTTCCACGTTTCATGTTTCTTTCTTAAAGAAGGTAATCAACAACAAGATCCCAGTCCAAACTCTTTCACCATATTTTAATGAAGAAGGGAAAATCATACTAGAACCAGAAGCAATCATTGAAACAAGGATTAAGAAAATAACAAATCGAGCAATGACGGAGTGCCTTGTCAAATGGAAGAAATTACCATTGGAAGAGGAAACCTGGGAAGATGTTTTTGTTCATACAGAAACACCCATAGTTAGTCAAGTGTTGAGGAAAACACTTTTTTGAAGGAGAGGGGCATGTTAAGACCTATACAAAGCTCCATTTTATGTGTAAAACCCCTTATTAAGCCCCATATGTTGAATTATTACATTTATAGTATTATAATTGTATGTCATATAGAAAATTTAATGGAACCCTTTAATTATAATTGTACCCTTTGTCTCCTATATATATACCAAGGAGACCTAGTCTTATGATAATCTTATCACATCTCATTGTATTTTGAATTGGATATATTGTAAAAGAAGGTTTCCGCCTCGAAGTGGATTGTATTCATTAACGTCTTTCATTTTTAAGGAATTGGATCCTAACATGAGATATCAACAACCAAATTGTTATGATCCAAGGAATTTCAAGTAAGGGAAATTCAAGATGACATGTGCCACAAGGGATGTATTTTTTCAACTAGGACCTCCCAATCGATTAAATTTTGAATTACCCAAATTTGTTGCTAGTAATTGTTAATCCCTAGAAAAATACCCATGTTATGTGTTGGGCTCTAAATATGTCCTAAAAACAGCCTTAGTCTGACATTAATTTATCAACCAAGGATTCGTCTTCTTTTTCAAGAATGTCAACAAAGTCTATGTAGATAGTTGTAGAGGTTTAAATCATGTAGATAATTTCATTAAAGCAAATCTGAGTCTATCTAAATTACTGCAATAATCAAACTCATTTATGGAAAAATCTGAAACTGAAACTGATAACTCACTCAACAGAATTGTAATCTAATCAATAACATATCGTGAATCAAAGGCATTAACCAATTTGTTGAATTCATCTAGTTAATAAACAATAATTTAATCTATGAAAACACTTAATAGATAAATCTATCAATGATTATCTAACCTGCTGGAAAGGAAAAACTAAGTACTATAAAATTGAGAAGGAACAACAAATGTGAATATAAGTGAAAGGAACAACAAATGAAAATTTGATAAAAGGAACAGCGTATGCGAAAAATGAAAGGAATCCATAGGTAATCAACTAGTAATAATTGGCAATGGAACAACAATCGTCAATCATCAAATGAAACATCTATCCTCTATAATTGAACAACATAACTAATTCATAGAAAAATCAACACACTCACGAATTTATCTTAACTGTTGCAAGGAAATTCAAATCACAGAACTGGAATAAAATTGATATGATTATAGATGAGATAGTAACTCCTTCCGATAGGGCCCATGGTCTTCAGAAGGTACTGCTGCTAAAAACTCAGTATGCAAAGATGATTAAAATGCTCAAGTCTTTCATTAATTCCATAACTAGTAAATCATTTACAATGGACTACTTGTACAAATTAATTCAGAGATATGAATGATTGATTAAATTTCTTGGATATCTCTCTATTGTTCATCATCCTCTATATATTACAATGACATGAGTAAATTAAGCTATCTTGAGGATCGAGAGATCCTCGAGATTGCTTTTACTCTTTATAAAGATTACAAAATAAAGAGTCAATGCGCCTGATTCCTTTTAATGGCTTATGTATCTTCAGGATCTCTTTAATTATCTTGATGTAACAAAAAATGTCCATTTTCTGCAATAAAATCAAACAATTCAAACCGAAATTCAGAAATGATCTAATATCACTCAATAACATTTTTAGAATACGTTTTAATCATTTTATTTCCTAATTACTTCTAATTAATAGAAAATTCAATCAATAATATATCATAAACCATGGTAATAAGGAGGATAATTGTACCTTTTTCTCAACTCAACATACCCCCCATCTTACCTTTTTGCATGTCCTCATGAAAGAAAAGAGTTTAAATGTAAAACAATGATGCTGAAGGGAGGAGAGCTCTTTTCTCCAAGTCTCCTAAACCCATTCTTACCTCTAATCTTTTCAAAATAAGCATCTTCTTTGTAGTGACCATATTAATTTAAGTCTATTAATTCCATAAATTGAAACAATAACTTCTACTTTTATGCAGAAAACTCAGTAATTTCTTTTAATTCAGCATATACGCATGTTAAATTAATCAATGAACAACAATTTCATAATCGAATAAAAATTACTTAAAAGAATAATACAAATTTACCTCTTCCTGATGTTAATTTCTCCGTTGACCCGGTTGTCCAGCCCGCTGCTTTGTTGCTGCCTGATGCGCTGACCAACTCTGCCCAAACCGTGTTTCCTCCCTGCCATCTAGGAGCAGTTTGTCCGGCTTCCTAGCTCCAGGATATCGTAAGGCTATCCTGGCCCTCATGCCTAAAACCCCCAGCAAACCGGTGCCCCCCTCATAATGATCCTCCCAGACTGCAGAACTCCAACTCAGAACCAGAAAATCCAAAAAACCCCTTGAAACCAGAACTCCCC
>SNQJ01S0198357.1:0-17187 GCA_010110895.2 Picea sitchensis
TTGGTTGGTTTGTGTTATCACAGATTTGATTCCACAAGAGCACTGGAGTGAAGTAGGGACAACAAAGATATAAGGAAGCAATTCATAAGGTATGCTATCTATTCCTCCTTTGGTAGTAAACTCAATGATCACAACTTAGGGAAAGTGTCTTGTTCCGTCTCATTTTGTTCTAGATCCAGGTATATCTAGGGGGATTAGTTCATGTCTGCATCTACCAATTTACCCAATAAAAAGATTGGCGACTCCACTAGGGAAGAACAACTTGATTATGGTTTTTTGTTAGCCATTTGCTTTTGACCTATTCTTTTTACTTGAAATTAGTCTCTGAGTCTGTGGGAGATCCATTTAGACACTTTGGGTATGAAAATCCACTTGGATTCTTTACCCTTTTCTCCAAATTTCTTGATTTTTCAAACACTTCTGCACTGCACCTCATAGATAGCCTGCGGAGACCTTTGATTTCCTCACGCTGTTGGTTTATTTGAGTGTAGGATTTCCACACACTGTCTATTTCTGGCCTACAAAAACTATTCATTTCCGCACTGTGTTACACTGCCAACCTGCGACGACATTTGAGAAATTTTTTGGGTTGGGTTTTGGCCTCTGTTGTTACCCAGTTTTGATTTAGTCAGTTGGGAAAGAATTTTTAATGCTAGTTCTTGACGTTTTCTGACTGTTTAAGCTTTCTCTTGATTGGTTTTGGAGATAGAATACCTCTCTTTTGATCTTTTTCCATTTATTTTTATTTTTTTATCGACAAGGGTATAATCTTTGGATTTGTGTCTGAGTTCTTTCTCGATTAAAAATCTTCGATTGGATTTGAATTTTTAGGTTGGTTACACATTTTGGGTTGCTTAATGATCAGAAGACCATTTTTTGTTCACATTTGAAGAAACATTTTCTTGTCATTTCTTATTTTTATCTCCATTGAAAGATCGATTTGGGTGCTTGTTGAATATTTTATTTTCATTGATTGCTTATCCTTTCTCGATTCCATCCCTGTTTTGGTTTTCGAAAGGAAAAAAATTAAAGTCTTTCAGTCTTTTAGGTAATCATTTATCCAGAAAATATTAGCATTCAAAAAATTGAAAGAGAACGAATAGTGAAATTACATTGTTGATGATTGTTTGATATTACATTCAAAGAAAAGGAATTGTACGTCATAGTTCACATTGTTCGAGAAAAATACCTTCTCCCTACTGTAGATAGAATTCATCGAACGAAAGTTTGCATCATTCATTTCTATTTGCACGTTATTGGGTCGAAGTCTTACAAAACATTGGTTTCATTCTTGTTTGCCTCTTGAGTAACAACAGCCTCTTAAAAACATTGAGAAATTTAAAAATCAAGTAGTAACTTTTATTTTCTAGGGTTCTTTTACACTAATATTAGCTAGGCTAGAGCTTTGGAATAGGCAGTGAGACACACTCTCCAAAGCACAAAACACACAATAGTATCTTGTGATAGGGAGTGTTCAAATCCATTTGCAACATTTTGTCTTGGGAAGCCGATCTCACACAAGGGTCAAACCTGAGGTCGCATTGAGATTGGCAAAGTTACTCACCCTGCTTTGTTGGTCTCAGTGTAGAGATTGTAGGTATTGTGGGAGTCTCTTGAAGGTATACCCATAATGATGAGTGGAAGCCTCTCAAGTTTATTTCGGGCTCAATACCCTGCCCTTGCATGTGGATCAAACTGTCGACTATTTCTCCAGGCATCACTGTTGTTTGTGGTAACTTTAGTAGCCTATCTTCTTAGGGTATTACACAAGGTGACTGTGAAGGGGAAAGTATTCACGGTACCCAGAATCCACATTGGCAAAACTCACTCGGACTCCTTGGAGAGTATACCCACGATTATGTGTGGGATATTACACCAGGGTGTAAGTCCGTTAAACAGGTCGTCAACGTAAATTTTCCACCCTAGCCCAACCCCTTCTTATATCGGTCTCACGACGTTGGATTTCATCACCAACTAGTGATTTCAAAATAAGAAGGTTTTGTTTGTCTGGTTTGAGATCTAGATTTTATTAGCGAGTGATGTTGTTTTCATAGTTGGCCATAGATTTTTTTCGCAAAGTTTTTGGCTCGGCCAATATTGACCCTCCACGTCATTCGCGTAGAATGCATGGCCTACCTCCGGAAGATCCGGAAAATTCTCAACCCTTTCCTACTAATCCAACAGAGGGCTCTCCTCAACAGAGTGAGGTCCAAGACACTACCACTCCACAAGTGGAAAGAACTGACTCTTTAGACAATTTCTGAATTTCTTCCTCTCTAGAGTCTTTTCGAATTCCTCACGATTTCAAAAGACGCATTCTTCGGCTAAATTCATCCGGAGATCTTGTTGTTCAAACTTTTGGACTACCAACCGGACCTTTCCCAGGTCCTGAAGGCCAAGATCTGTTTTGGACTACTGACATATCTAGATGGGATCTTTTCGGAGTCGGGTCAAGTGCTGATATACTTGTCATACCCGAGTCATCCGAAATGTCTACTGAAAACACGATACCCCTAGATCATTCTCCCATTACAACTGCCTATATGTTTGTTGGTTTAGACACCCCATCAGTTGGTCCTAACTCAACCATCTCCCTTCATATGTCTTACTTTACAATGGTCCCAAACACTTTGACTATTCCCACCATGACTACGGTGCCTAGCCAAGCTCCCATTGGCACACCTCTTTCGCCCAGACCTTCACCATCGCTTCCTTCTGGGTATAATGCATTGAATTCTTCTATCTCTATCCCTACTCAAGTTCCATCCGAAGCATATGGATTTTTTTCTCCCTCTAGGCACAATCCTAGTGCTGGTTTCATTCCGAAACTTCCCCAGCCCCCCTCTGGAGGGTCTTATCCACCTTTCACCAGAGAATCTGGCCCTAATGGCATTACTTAGTCTTTCACTCCTAATTATCTGATTCCTGTTGGTAGAAAATTCAACCCTAGAGGCCAATATCAACCCCCATTTGGAGGTCAAACCCCAATTGGGACACAACCTCCGGTTGGAGGACAACCCCCACCCACCCCACCCTAAGGACAGAACATACCGTCAGCTTTGGCCCAGTATTGGAATTTTCTTACCCAGGGTAATATTCAATCGACTGGGGGGAAACAACCTCAAGTCAGCTCTTTCATACCCCTTAGTACGGGCCAACCATACCCTAGGACTTCCAATCCCATTTAGGGTTTGAATGCTCAATCTAGTGTCCCTTTCCAAGGGAATATCCCTAATTAGTACAACCCCACAGGCTACCTACCTCTACACCAACAACTGAATTTGCTAGGATCTTCGGATCATATGCAAAGTTCTTATGTTCCTACTGGTATACCGACGGGACTTCATCCCCAAAGTCATCGGTACCCTCACGTGAATAGACAATTACCCTTCTTAGCCACTTTGGATCTACCCGACTTGTCTAGGATTTTGAATGACCCTATCCATCACTCTCCTCATTGGCCTGTCATACCGAACAAATTATCATCCGACATTGCTAAGTTAGATGGTAAACTGGGAGAGGATCCGAACAATCATGCAATGACTTTCCACCTTTGGTGTTCATTTAACTCTTTGATGGATGACTCCATTCGGTTACGTCTTTTTCAACGAACTCTCATGGGTTCAGCCGTGAAGTGGTATATAGAATTACCATGAGGCTTCTTCGTCGAATTTAACACCCTAGATATGGCTTTCCTCACTCAATACCAGTTGCCAATCAGTTATGAAATGGGAACCGAGATCTTCAGTTATTTCAAGAAAAATAAAGCCACTCATATCTCCAATCACATTCATGAGTGGAGACGAAGACGACGTTTAATCAAACTCGATCTTCTCGATCAGTTATTGGCAGAATGGTTCACGAAATCCTTCGTGAATGAAATATCTAAATATATTTCCATGGGTGTATTTGTCACAGAAGAACAGACGATCAGTCATTCCCAGTACCTCGATCTCATTTCTTCACAAACGAGTACTCTTTATGATCTTCTCCCTGATTCACCTCGTCCTTCTACCACGAGCACCTCAACAACCCCAACAGTTTCTCATGCTGTTGATGGTGTGATAGGTACTTTCCATGCTCAACCTCAATCTACACAGGCCTCTCACACCACTCCCAAATCCCATTCTTCTAATGTTCAAACTACTCCGATGGCCACTCCTCCCACTGATAAAACTTCAGACGTGAACGTTGTTCAATCGACTCTTACTGGTAAGAATAAATCTAAAAAAGTGAAGGGTAGGAATAAGGAGGATAAAAAAAACAACCCACAATTCGACAAGACCAAGTCACAACCTGTTTATGATAAGGAAAAACACAAACCTCTCTATCCTTGCCTTATCTATGGTGATGATCACTATATGAAAGACTGTCAGAGATGTGTTGAGGTCATGAAGTTCCTTCAAGGGACCCCAAAACCTCCTACACCTATCGTATTGTTTCAGCCTTTTCCTTCTCAACAACAGACTCAATTGGTCATCCATGATCAACCTTCTTACTCCACTACCTCCTACATGCTTATGTGTAATAGTGATTCAAAGAAGAATGACATCACACTTACCACTCGTGCCAAAGATTATTCTTCCTCCAAGGAGAAAGTTGACGATATACCACCTTCGTTGGTTCAAAAATCTCCCTCGACTCCACCTTCCAATGGCCCTCTTCATCTCGAATGACTGAACCCCGATACAGTCCTTCCCCTCCTCCCAAGGACATGGTTTGAAAGTCTTCTTTCAATCCTCATGCGTGTGTTGTCCAGAACTACAGTATTGTAGAGGATCTGGTGCAAGCACCATCTACAATGTCATCCCTTGAAGTCCTTCAGAGTTGTTCTACACAATGGAAGGCACTGTTGAAAGATATCGGTGGAATCGACCCTACATATACGAATTTAATAATGTTTGACTTGGAATATCACATTACAAGGTTACCCCCCCAGCTCACATTTCAAATACAAGTTTTTGTCATCGACAAGAACATTTGTAGAACAGTTATTGACGAGGGTGTCTCGATGTGTGTCATGTCTATTGCTTGTTGGAAAGCCATTGGCTCTCCTTTCTTAAATAAATCACACAACACACTCAAAGCCTTTAATGGCTCTGGATTTAAACCCTACGGTGTACTCCCTTCATTGCCTATTACGTTAGAAGGAAAAATGGTCAATGTTGAAGGTGAGGTCTTTGATGCACCTCTCGATTACAACCTCTTACCTGGTTGTAGCTGGATCGATTCCATGTGTGCAGTCGTGTCTACTCTTTTTCGTATCGTGCATTTTCCACATAAGGGAAAAGTAGTTACAGTAGACCAACTGGCCTTCTTTAACTCTGATACACGTATCAACAATGTACCTTTCATTGAAAAGACACCCCCTGGGTACAAGAATGTCGATGTGGGCCTACTAAAATATTCAACTCTGATGGGTATGTTTCCAATCCCACCACCCGACGTTCCACCTCCTTTGGTTGCCTCGATTAAAATGATTTCCACCTCTGTCCGCGAAACTCCCACGTATTCTAACCCATGGATAGTACCCGACCCCAGTGATTATCTTCACTATGGCGACCAGATGCCTTTAAGTCCGGTTGAATCTGCTTACCAAGCCATTCAATCGGATGACCCTTCTACTCCCTCTCTCGGTGATTCGTCTCCTGATTCATTCCACGTTATTTTTCCCATGAACGAGATGATTATGTCAGTTATGTCGATGGAAGATACCCCTTGGGATGATGGGCATCATCGTTCTATTCTCTTTCTCGAACAACACACCATTGAGAGTTACCAACGGATCTCGACTCCATCGACCATTGTCGTTATTTATTCGGTTCCTGAACCCACACACAATGTGTTATATGAAAGAAACTTAAGTAAAATTTAACCCCCCACCCCCCCTCGACATATCTATTAAACCTGGAGTTGTCAAAAATGTCCACATCGGAGCTTCATGTTCCACCGATGAGGTTGTCACATATAAGTCATTTTTTCAAGAATTTTGTGACATCTTCGCGTGGAGCTACAAAGAGATGCCAGGTATTGACCCTGATATTGTTGTACACGAAATTAAGACCTACCCGGACACTAAAACGGTCCGGTAGAGACTTCGTCCAGTCCACCCCCATAAAGCAGTTGCTATCAAGCTTGAAGTCGAAAAACTTCTTAAAGCTAGCTTTATTTATCCAGTGGCTTTGACTGATTGGGTATCCAATCTAGTTCTGGTTAACAAGAAACAAGGTACGATCCGTGTCTGTGTTGATTATAGGGATATCAACAAAGCTTGTCCTAAGGACAACTTTCCTACCCCCTCCGTTGACCAAATCATCAATGATTGCGTCGGAAGTGAAATCTTATCTTTGATGGATGGTGTTGGTGCAATTATTTGCATAATATATTATCAAACATAAATTATCAACTGAGATTCATAATCAGTAGAGTTGATGCACTATATGTGCCGATAATAGATAGGTTCCTATGTCTGTTTAGTATAGATAAGAAAACCATTTAGAAACCAACACACTTTTAAAAATGACAATCTTCACACAATTCGAAAGCTGGAAAGCAAAACTCATAAAAAAGAAAAACTCATAAACAAGAAAAAGCTCTTGCTCAGGTGATGGACATGCTCATTGATGGCTCATGAAAAGAAAAGATGAAATTTGATTCTATCTCCTGGAGCAACTAAATGAACAAGTAGGATGCCCCATTAAAGCTCATGTATGGTGAAATATGGAGATCCAAATGTTCCTGCATTACCACACTTTGCAACCAATTCAAAGAGTGAAATCAAACAAAATGACATGAAATCAAAATAACAAATACATGAAATGAAAATCTACACTATCAATTTACAATAATCTTACCAAGCTAGATCGGTGGCCCTTGTTTATGCCAACATGGAAGCTATTATATCAACAGATGATAACTTCAAAATCAATGAATCACTGAAGATTTCGATGGCCATTTTGACGTGATGCCAAAACGGATCTTCTTTCGAGCCTCCTTCCCCTAACACTTTCCATTTTCATAGCTTGAAATCCCCACTTGTGCTAAGCAAGCAGGTATATATCCATAACTGCTTCTCACCTCGGTGATCATATTCAACACACCAAGTCCATTTCAATGGAGGATTAAGCAGCAAAACCATTCATCCAACTCTTATCCAGCGTTCATTTGATGAATCATATCTCGGTATGTGGAATTGTGTCTCGTTGTAAGCTACGAGCATAACATTTTTCTCAACATTCAGATCACCCCCGACGTGAGCTTCAACTTTGCTTTTGTTCCATGCTCTGGTATTTAGGTCAAGAAACCAAACATTCTCTGTGTAAGGAACTGAGGCTGACCCAAATAAATACAGTCTGTTCCCCACATGCACAAAAATTGGCTAAGGAGAGTACACGTTGGAGAGAAAATGTAATTCCGGTTCTCTATCAGTTATTTGTTCCCATACGGGTATCTCTGTTATATCCGAATAAGAAGCTATTACATCGAAAGAAGAATGCGTCCACATATGGAACTTGTGCATCGCCCGCGTCCACATATGAGGGCGAAATTTCTCCATTGCCCATCGAAAAGTTTCAGCACATTGCTGGATTCTCTTAAACGCACATTTCCCCTGTGTCGATACGAACGATAATGCACTGCAAGGCAACATTTAAGCGGCTAGTATATCAATGCGTTCTCCAATGGGGTCTAATCTGTTTTCGCCTTGTAATCCAATTGTGTGTAACGCGTCCCTCCATGCCTGTACAAATTCAATATTTTATGTTTTGATAGTGGCAGCATGTTTACACCAATTCCTCACAGTTCTCATAACGTCCTTGCGATCATACTTTTATTTTCACGCAGGTTCTTTCACTAATATGAAATTATTTCTATGATTTCTTGGGCATGTATGTGCAACCCAGTTTCACTGTTTGACTCTTGTGTGCAGGCTTCATCCGGATTGCGTCCTCCCTGAAACGTGCATCGACGCCAGCTAACTTGGTGAATTGCCAGGATATCGCCTCTGCAATCTGGTCTATTTCCTTTGATTAGCGATTTCCTGTGTATGAAGATCTTGTAATGTATTCCTGATTTGGCAATCTTCTTATCTGCCAAACTATAGCTATCATTTACCGGCTATCATCCACATCCTCTTTACCATTGGACTGCACTAGAAATTTAATTAAATTTTATTGGACATGTATCATTTAATTATTTCAATTTATGTTGTTGTCCCTTGATCGTGTGCAATTAAATTCGATTGGACCTGTATCATTTAATGATTTAAATTCACGTTGTTGTCCCTTGATCGTGGGTCATAGATCTTTGTGTGAATGACAAATCTTGTTTTTATTTGCATTCCTAAAAAAATTAAATCCAAAAAGTAGTTTAAGACGAAGAAACAATAGTTTAAGAGAAAGAAACATTTTATTTTTATTTTTTATTCCTAGATTTAAAAGAGGAATTTAAACAACTTTAAGAAATTAATTTGTTTATCAAATGGAAACAACTAAATTGCAAATTAAATATGAAATTGTTTAGGCATATTTGCAAATCATCAATTTATTCACTCTTGAAAACGATTTTAGTCATCCTACTTTCTGATCCTAGTGATTGCACGAAACCCATACTTATTGAAAACTAACCAACCTACTCTACACTACTCTAATTGGAAATTAGGAATCAGTTACGTGTAATCAAACTTCCAGGTAACCATACACGCAATAGTAATAAGAATAAGTCATCTTTCAATTTCTCAAATGACAATCGAAAATGTACATAAATGTGCGAAATTGATGGTTGAAACTGTAAATTAACAAAATAAAAAGAAAAATTGAATGGATCTAACCTGGTACTTGCTTGAAACCATCGTTCGATAATGATTTCGTAGGAATAGTTTTCACTCCTCAGATCGTTTCGCAACTCCTCGTTATCCTCCTCGATCTCCTGCTTGCATAATTGTTCGTCATTGAATATGCAGGCTTCTTCATATGTGTATTCATCATTTGTTGTTGGAGGAACAATTAAGCCCTCGACTGCTGTCAATATCTCCTCTTTGTGAGAAGAGGAGATCCTGACTTTTGCAAGGATCTGAGTGAGTTGTTCCAAGTTTATACTCATAGTTAAACCATATTGAAAAAGGAGATTGATTTATCATCAAAGATTTAAAAATATTTGTAAAAATAAAACATGCCAAACTTGAACTCCTTGCGTTACTGAGACCCTGTTGTCACCAGGTTATCTGTTCGCATAAGTTATCTCATCTTAAATAAAAACTAAATTTGCATAAATGAAAACACACTTTTGCATAAAATGAGGAGAAACACACTTCTGCATAAAAGGAAGAGGACAACCTAACTTTGGAGCAACCTCACCAAAGTGGATGCATGGGCTCTTCCCACACGTCTTATCGTCTTCTCTCCGCCCTTAGGTCATCCATAAAACCAATCCAAAACCATTAAATCAATCTAATCCAAATAATACCTATTACCATTTACAACTCCCCGACAACGACGCCAAAATGTTGGTGCAATTATTTGCATAATATATTACCAAACATAAATTATCAATCGAGATTCGTAATCAGTAAAGTTGATGCACTATATGTGCCGATAACATATAGGTTCCTATGTCTGTTTACTATAGATAATAAAACCATTTAGAAAACAACACACTTTTAAAAATGACAATCTTCACACATTTCGAAAGTTGGAAAGCAAAATTCATAAACAAGCAAAAGCTCTTGCTCAGGTGATGGACATGTTCATTGATGGCTCATGAAAAGAAAAGATGAACTTTGATTCTATCTCTTGGAGCAACTAAACGAACAAGTAGGATGTCCCATTAAAGCTCATGTATGGTGAAATATGGAGATCCAAATGTTCCTGCATTACCACACTTTGCAACCAATTCGAAGAGTGAAATCAAACAAAATAACATGAAATAAAAATAACAAATACATGAAATGAAAATCTACACTATCAATTTACAATAAGCTTACCAAGATGGATCGATGGCCCTTACCGATGCCAACATGGAAGCTCTTATATCAACAGATGATAACTTCTAAGAGAGACAAAATCACTTAATCCAAACTTGCATTAATCTTCAACAAGTAGGTTTACAAAAGGAGTCTCTTCATGAATCCAATCTACATCATAACAATTCTCCTCAAGAACCTATCTCATAACAATTACCTTAATCTACATAATAATGAATCCTCCTTCTCCTCTCCTCTCATGAAGAGAGGTCACTCTCTTGTATACATGAGAGCTTTGAAAAGAAGATAAACATCTCATAATTACAGATCCACTTTTCTCTCAACGCATTTCTCATTATTACAAAATATAATCCCTTCAAATCCTCACACATATCTCTCATATATCTTGGATAAGATATGAAAACCAAATCTCCATGTTCCTCTCCTTGGATTAGGATTGAATTATATCCTCACATATTGAAATGGTGGAGGAAGTATTCGAGAAGTCTTTTGAATTAATCCTTCACATATTCCTACACATGATAAAGCTCACACAATTTTGAGATATATGAAAACATGTCAATTTTCTAATATTTAATCACAAATTCCCTTTTAATACTAAAATAAATGATTTTGGAAAATAATAAGGTTTAACCCATATTTAATTATGAAAATGGTATCATGAAAGGTTAATGGGGAGATGAAATGTGAAGAGTGGTGAAGGGAAAGGTGGATGGAAATACAACATTTTTGAGACTCAACGGATGGTTTCTCCGGATATAATCAAATCAATATCTTACCCGCGAATCAACACAAAACTTCTTTCATTTGTCCTTGGGGCACTTTTGCCTATCGGAAACTACCCTTTGGTTTGAAAAATGTCGGTGCAACGTTTCAACGTGCTATGTCTTATGCTTTCCATGATATTAAGCATATTGTACAACCCTATTTAGATGATCTACCAACACATTCCATGCATCGTAGTGATCATCCGTCCCACCTCCGATCCATTTTCCTTCGTTGTTAGTTCTATCGTATACGATTAAACCCACATAAATGTGTCTTTTGTGTGGAGTCCGACTAAATCTTGGGATTTAATGTGTCATGTCAGGGGATCAGGGTAGATCCTTTGAAGGTGGAGGCGATCCTCAATCTCCCTCCTCCTTCCTCACTTCGCCAACTACAAAGTTTGCAAGGGAAGGCAAAATTTCTACGTCATTTTATCCCAAACTACGTTGAGTTAACACTCGGATTTACTCGACTACTAAAGAAGGGATCTGAGTTTGTATGGGACACCACTGCCAATAAAGCCTTCGATGCTTTGAAACTGATTTTAACCCGTACCCCACTTCTTTTCCTACCGGATTATAGTTGAGATTATTTCCTTTATCTCGCTCCTTCAGACTCTACCATTGCCATGGTTCTGGTCCAAGAAGACGATTTACACAACGAACATGTCATTTATTATTTGAGTTGGAGTCTCACGACTACCGAAGCCAAGTACTTACATGTTGAAAAATTATCCTTGGCATCCATTCAAGATGTCCAATGTTTCCGTCACTATATTCTATTATGCAAGACCACTGTAATTTCTGATTACAACCCTATGCAGCACATTCTTACACGCTAATTGCTAGGGGCAAAATACTCCAAATGGATAGTGATTATCCAGGAGTTTGACTTATAATTCGAACGCGCTAAGTCCAAGAAATCCTTGGTGTTTGCTAAACTAATATGTGACCTTCCCTCCGCTGAGACAGAAAATGTGGCAGAGGATTCCCTACCTGACGAATCCTTTTTTCTAATCAGTTCTGATGATTCTTAGTATGGAGATATTATCATTTATCTCCAGACTCAAAATTTTTTACTAGACCTCTCTAGTACAGACCGTCATCACACCCACTATCAAGCCCGTCAATAAATCATTCTCAGTGACACTCTTTATCGTCGTGGTGTTGACTCTATATTCTGACGCTGTCTCACCTTTGATGAGGCTGAGAAAGCCTTGAATGACTGCCACTCTGGAGCATGTGGCAGTCATATGTCCAGGTATGCCACTATCCAAAAGATCTTGCGAGTAGGGTACTTCTTGCCTTCTTTATTTAAAGATTGTATAATTGTCGTCCAGAAATGCCATGCTTTGCAAACATACAATCATAAGATTAGATCTCATCTCGCTCCCTTACACCCTATAGTTTCCGTTGGACCTTTACCTAAATGGGGTATCGATTTCATGACCTGTAACCCTCACTCGGTGAGGGGGCATGGATACATTATTGTAGCCATGGATTATTTCACGAAATGGGCTGAGGCGATGCCTACATTCGACAATATGGGAAAAAATGGAGCCCTATTCATATTCAATCACATCATCACACGATTTGGAATCCCACAGTCTATCATCACTGATCATGGTAGCCACTTTCGAAACTTCATGATGTCTAAGCTTACAGACAAGTTGGGTCTTCGACATAAAAAATCAACCCCCTACTATCTACAGGCCAATGGCCAAGTTGAAGCGATCAACAAGGTTCTTGTCACTATGTTTTGACGGATTATAGGAATTCACAAAACAAGTTGGCACACGATATTGTTTTCAGAATTATGGGCCTATCGGACATCAGTGAAGTCTGCCACAGGGTTTACACCCTTCCAATTAGTGTATGGTATAGAAGTTGTCCTACCGATTGAATGTGAGATTCCATCCTTAAAACTAGTCATTGAACTTCTCCCAAACACCTCTGCTGAAGAAGAACATCTGTTGTATCTTATGTAATTGGATGAAGCCTGTCATGATGCCACCCTAGTTATTGAAACCCATAAGAAACGCGTCAAAGCCCAATATGACAAGCATGTCAAGCCACGTGTTTTCTTTGAGGGTGATCTATTTCTCCTCTATGAACAAGATCGTGATTTGCTAGGAGCCAGAAAATTCGAGGCTATGTGGCGAGGCCCTTATATCGTCAAACGAGTGTTGGAGAAGGGAGCCTGCGAGTTAGTAGATTATGATGGCATTCCTTTGATTGAACCTAGAAATGGGCTTTACTTGAAGAAGTACTATGCTTAGACTATCTTTGCATGAGTGTTTGTATTTTACTGTATCATACTGTTGTGTGCTACTTTTGTGTGTTTTTCATTATTTGGTTTCTACCCTCGACCACTTACCTTGCATTTTGCTTGGCTTCCAGATTTTGGAGTCTTTGCTATCCCACTTTGGCTTCACCGATGGCGCTAGTCGTAGCACTCAGAACCTAGCTTCTGCTGCATGGGAAATATATGCACCCACGAATGAACTTATCAGTCTACATGGTGTTTTCCTCGGTCGTGCAACCAATAATATCGCAGAGTATAGCGCAGTCATCGAATTGTTGATCGATGCTCTCTCACTTGGGATTCGTCACCTAGTTATATGACTTGATTCGCAGCTAGTAGTGCTACAGTTAAGTAATGTCTATGCTATCCGAAGTCCTACTTTATTACAAGTATATTTACGAATTCGTCTCTTGGAACGTTATTTTGATTATATCGAGTATCAACACATTCCTAGATGTATAAATACATTAACTGATGCATTATCTAATTATTTTTTAGACAAACATCTGAGAAATTTATAAATCCAATCACACATCACATGTATTATACAAAGAAAAATAAGTCGATAGAAGCCTCATGTATATATATAACGATAAAAAAAATTTACAAAAAAAAAAGATTATTTTTCGTCCGAAGACCAAAATATGAAAATATGAAGCTCATAGCTTCTACAAAATGGCATCATGGATGTTGCTCTCAGTAACACACTACTGCACGTGCTACCCTACGGATAAATCGTCTCAGTGGACCAGACACGCCTACAGTATGGCGCTGGAAACGCCTCGGGACCTCGTCGATCGACATATCTGGGATGTCTGCAGTCAAACCCTCCATATTTTGCTCGATTTCTTCATAATCATTTGCATCCCATCCTACTACTACCATTGCTTCCCCTCGCCTCTGGATAGGGTATGTACTCGAGGGCCAGAATAGCCCTACATCTACATGGTCAAAATATTTTGATTAGTCATTGGGTTGAAAACATAAAAAATGTTTAATATTTTGAAAACATTTATAAAAACACCATAAATGCAAAATGTTTTTATTACCTAGATCCCCCCACTGAGAACCCTCAGGTAGCACCAAGTCAGGATCATGGAGAAAATCAAACCCGACATGTGCATAGTCATCGATCATTAAGATCTAGGGCTCTAACCAATCAAAAAATGTATCATTATATTTAATAATGGGCCCCACTACATGCCGGAACATGAGATCACACCATCACTTCATCCGTGGATCTCGTGGCACTGGTATATTCCAATATACCTGTAAGCATAAGTGAGGGACTATTTCTAGGAAGTAAGATACCAAAATGGATCCATACCAAACTTCTTCAACTCCCCGTTCTTGCTCTTGGTCAACTGACTCTTCATATTGCGGAGGAGTCCATCGCACCAGTTGAACACACGAGGTTCTGTGCATTCCACGACGTACTGGAAGTAGCTCTACAGAGCCATGTGTGGAGAAGCACTCCCTTCCATCCATGCAATGGTGAAAAGAATGGTTCTAAGCATCAGATCATGAACCCCTTTGATAGCCACTTTACCCTTGCGTCGCTCGGCCTCAGGTTCACAATAGCGTCTAATGCATTCACTCATCGGAAAACCACTACTTCGACCTCCTATTAAGGTCACTTGCACCCCATGATGGGATAGCTCCATCAAGAAGTAAATATATTCGATGTCCAAGGAAAGCACATGAACACCCACATGAAATACTTGTTTGTCCATGTCCCACATATGAACCAAATATTCCAACAGTCTCAGTTGGGCTCTCATGCCCTGGATCTTGAAGAACTTTAACAAACCACACTGTCGTAGGGAATTTATGGTGCCTAGATCATTTAAAGCCATTGCATCATTGTCTTCATGCTCTCTTTCTCTCTAGTCCAACATCTTTGCAATCAAAATACCTGCATCGATATGAAAGAAAGAAGTTGGCACCTTTAGTCATCATTTTTTGGAATTCATTTTGGTCCAACGCATCTTCTTATTTTTGGGTTTTCGGCCGCCGCAATTGGGATTCAATTACAGAGCGAGGTTTTTGCAGGTGAACCATTGGGCACCTCTGGAAATCCTTGATTCCACAGGCCCCAATATAGGGCACCTGCGGCAGCCACGGCGCACGCCTACGGCCCAAAACTTCACCCAAAAACTCATCTTTTAACCGATTGAAATGAAATTTAAACCATTGAAAAGGAAGAAGACGAGGTACTCACCATTTTCATGCAAACCATTCATTGAATGATCTCCTGTGCTCCCCGCAATCAACTGCCAAAATATGAGGTGAAAAAAGGGCTCTTATACAAGTTTTTGACCAAATACAAATGAAATAGTGAAAATAAGTTCTTACCCCTATTTATCTCATTTTTTACTTTTTCTAAAAATATTTTATATCCTTTAAATATATTTTCTCAAAAACCTACCAGCCTAATGGTCTTGTGAGTGTTTTTTTCTCGCAAATGGGCAGACTAGGGTTCTGAACAATGAAGTATGGATAGTTTTTGCAATTTGTTTTTCTTTTTCGTCGCTTGTACGATTGCTTTTTAGGGTTTTTTATAAAAACCCCAAGCTTAGTCTTTGTTCATTCTCATGCTCAAAAATCGATGAGAACATAACTGAGTATACTTTTGTTGTGTTTTCGTACTCATCATGGTAACATGAAAATAAAAAAACTTACAGAGTAACCTTTAAGCTCTTTTCATAGTCCTTAAAAATGAAAAGATTGTCGAGCGACCTTGTCCTGTTCACATTCGTAAAAGTATTTGAATAAAATGTTTGATGGGCGATAGTTTATTACTTTTTCGGTCCTGTCGAACTATTTTACGAAAAAGGAACCGAGAGAGTTCTCTTTTAAGTGTTTTCCAGACTCTATAAACATGAAAAACCTTCAAGTTTTCTATCTTTAGACTTGTTAAACAAACATCGAAAGGCCCATTTGGGACCAAACCACTCCTTCTTAGGGTTCATTAAAAATACTCCGAGGGACTCATCTGAAGGATGAGCTTACATCAAAAAGCATATGTTATCCTCCTCAAGCTTGCATAAAAATAAAGAGGTACTCGCCAAAAATGGTGGGGGAAAATTTGGGAAAGAGGTGTGTCTCTGTATTTGTGTTAGTGGTAGTAAGCATCACTCTTGAACATGGTGCCCCCTTGATCATTTGAATCCAGGTTGGGAAATCCATTTGTCTCTCGTCTGACTTTATGCAAGTTCATATCTTGGGTCGTCTTTGAGTCAATGCTGCCAAGACCAGTGTTGTGCCATTCATATGTTCAAGAGAATTTCAACCAAGCCCTCTATTGAGTCGGTCATCTGCGATTGTCAATTCCTACCATGTCTCCCTTCCTTGTGTTAGTTTTAAATCATGTTCGTACTTTTCTCTACCCTAAATCTGTTACTTATTTCGTGTCATTTGATGGGGGATACATCAAGGCCCTCCTGTGATGAGTCTTTTCCTGTATACTTCAACTCATTATCCAGGAACAAGACTTAGAAATTATTTAGTGCCTTAGAGACTGCATGCCTCAATGGCAGGTTTCTTCTCTTTCAACAGTGGATTTACATCATTGATCCCTGATCGAGAGATTCCATCGAGTGTTCAACTTCAACTCATTTATTCACACTCGTTGGATTGTACTATTGTACCTTGGGAGTCATTGACATCAATGGTGATTTATCTCGCAATTGTTAACAGTTTTCATTAACGACCAGTAACCAAGTGGTTTCTAACCATGTTCGACTTCAGCGCTTGTAATCACATGGATAGATTCGTATGAACGAATGACAGGATTGAAGACCCTGGACCTCATCATTTTTTATCCAAGTTGCGATGGAGTATTTGTGATTTGAATTGATGCATAGATCCACTTTGTATGTCTCGTGCCTATGTCTGTATATGCGTTTTCCTATACATAGATCCACAGTGTATTCATGGTGGCTATGTAGAATCTTGATGACATGGATCCACAGTGTATAGTTGGTGGCCATGATTTATAATTATGATTTCAATCATTTATAGTCTAAACATGGGAATGCCTACTTCAGACATGGTATAATATTATGCAGATGCTTGATTGTTTGTAGGTTCCCAATTGGTGCGCTCCTTGTTCCCGACACACACACGCATTTTTA
>SNQJ01S0198358.1:0-17187 GCA_010110895.2 Picea sitchensis
GCAATATCACCGTAAATGAAACGACCCAAATAGCCCACTCCCTGACTCAATCCAGAGTCCAAGGGAGTTCCACCGATGCCTCTGCATCCTCAAGGTTTGAAACCCTGCACACTCAATGAAACTGAGTCAGCAGCACCTGTCTACATCAACGTAGTAAAGACATCATGTCATATAACTTAACGCATCATAATGAAGGAAAAAGTTTATCATCATAAAAATCAAGATCACTTGCGAGCAAGTGTCGTCAAAGAATAAGTTTGGTAAGTGCGCCAAAGAGGGATGTTACAAGAGGGTGCACCAGAGAGCACACACATGGCCTGGGTATGGTTTTTACTAGTAACTCCACATTCTTTTAAGGATTTTAAGTAAGTTCTTATTGCTTGAATCGACAATTCCATTACCTTGATGGTAATATCTAGAGGAATATTGCAATTTAATTCCTTTTTCCATAACAAATACATTCAAATCCATCGAAGAAAAATAAGATGCATTGTCAAACACCAAATATTTTGGAATTCTAAAGTGTGAAATGATTTGATTTTCGAGGAACAAAATCACCTGATTAGTGTTGACTACTCTTAGAGGTATAGATTCAAACCAACTGGTTAAGCAATCCATTACTGTAAGGATGTATTTATTTTGAAGGGAGAAGGAGGGATTGATCGACTCAATGATGTCAAGGCCCCATTACTGAAATGGTTGATCAATTGTCACTGGCTACAAATGGAAAGTAGATTTATTCACTTTTACAACGACCTTTTGGCATGTAACACATTTGAAAGCCATATCAAGAGCATCTATAAACAATATAGGCTAGTAATAACCAGCTTTGAGGACTTTATGAGAAATTGTTTTTCCACCGAAATGACCTCCTTCATTACTTGAATGCAATTCATTTAGAAATTTTCTAGATTCATCCTTTTCTAAGAAAAATAATAATACTCCATCAAAAATTTTCCTAAAAGGGACATCAATAATCATTTGAAAATGACCAGATCTAAGTTTTAATTCCCTTCTATTTTTTGGGCCAAGATATTCAAGAGTAGTCCCATGTGTTAAATAAAATTTGATGTTAGAATATGAAGAATCCATTGTGGTTTGTGCACAAAAAAAATGATTTTCACAGGGCATTGACTCATTTAATGAAACAAACTTATTATTAGGTTGAATTACTTAATCAACCACTAATTTGAAAATACCATGACCTCTAACAATCTGAGTTTGTTTAATCTCAAGATCGTAATCTTGAGGAGAGGTCATCCAATGATCCCTCTTCTCTCCAAGTTATTTTTGAACCAATAAATTTCTTACTGCGGGGTATGGGACGATAACTTTAGTTCTAGATTTCAATAGATAAGGTCTAAATTGTTTTATTTCTTTAAACACAACAAAATATTGTTTATATACTACTAGATAGTTCAATTCTACTCCTTTAAAGGAAGAACTCATGAATGAAATGGGGATTTCATTATTTTCATCATTTTTCTGGGTAAGTACTGCAACATATGATATATCTAATACGAAAGTGTAGAGGGTAAAGTATTTGGTAAAATAGGGACTCATTAAGGATGGATATTATGTTATAGTTTGTTTGATGGAATTAGAGGCCTAGTTTTCATGCGATCCCCATTTAAAAATAACATCCTTTTTATCATATTCTTTAGGGGTCTAAACATCTTGGAAAAACTAGGAACAAAACTTCTAACAAAATTTATTTTCCCAAGAAAATACTGCATGGTTTTTTTGGATGATGGAGAAGAAAGGTTGGCTATAGGTTGTGTTCTTTCAAGGTCTATCATCATCATTCCATTTTTGGATACTATAAAACCAGGTAACTTTCCATGATCAACAAAAAAGATTGGTTTCTTAGGATTCAATGAAATACCATACTTACAACAACATTCTATTACACTCCTTAGGTGGGATAAGTGATATTTTTTAATCTTTGAAAATACGGTAACACCATCCAAATAAACAACCACCAACTGATTTATAATCCCATGAAAAATCTATATCCATGGCCCTTTGGAAAGTGGCTCCAGAAATAATTAGGTCGAAAGGAATTTTACAATAAGCATAAGTGCCCCAAGGGGTCTAGAATGTAGTTTTAAGATGATCTGATGGAGACATAAGGACTTGGTTATATCCAAAAAAACCATCCAATAAGGATAGTCTTTTATCACCAGACACTTGTTGTAATATTTGTTCCATGGGAGGAACATGATAATTATCTTTGTCGAAGGCTCGGTTTAAGCTGCAGAAATTGACACAAAGTCATATTTCCCCATTCTTCTTCCTTACCGAGACTATCTTGGACACCCATCGGGTATGTCGAATAAGAAAAATGATCTTAGTTGTTAACAACTTGTTCAATTATTTCTTAACTATAGGTTCTAATTTTGGATTCATATTTGTTATTTTTTGTTGGAACGGTTGGGATTGAGGTTTCATTGGAATTACATGTTGTATTATGTTTGGATCTAAATTTTCCAGATCTTCATAAGTCCAAGCGAACACATCCTTCGATTCTTTAAACAAATTAATAAATTCTAAATTTTCTTGTTGTGTGCACCCTGTTCCTAGATAATGTTCTCGGGATGGTCATGTGTTCCTAAATTTACTGTTTCATATTGCAGTGAGGAACTATTCATTTTACAGTTAACCACTCCTTTAAATTTGTCATGTAAATCATAAAAAAATTCCAATCTACTGAGATATTTAGGGATCGAATTTACTATGTGAGAAGAACCCTCAGATGATCATGAATCACATATTACAGTAAAATCGTGAAGATTTTCATCATGAGTATTCTCATCAATCACAACACCTTGAAAAGTATCTTCCATATGAAATAAATTTATGATCTGTTGATCATTGTCAAAAACCCGCTAATTAGTGATGTTATCTGGAATTAATGGCCTTAATATCAATTCAACAGAAAATGAATTATGAGAGAAACCTTCAGTAGGAAATAATCTTGATGCTACATTTTCCAATAAATCCGCTTTAGAATTTCTATATCTAGGAATATAAGTTATGTTAAAAGGAAAAAATCTATTAATCAAGTTTCATACCTCGTTTTGGTAGTTTTTAAGATGAACATATACACAGTGAATGGCATTTTTTTACTTGTTTGACTACAATTTTAGAATCGTCGAATATAGCTAAACATTTAGCAACGAGGTCAATTTCTTTCTTGAGTCCCTTCGAGAAAGATTCATACTCTGCAATATTATTTGTGCAGTCGAATTCTAATCTATAAGAAATAAATTTCTTATTTCCTTTGGGATCTATCAATATACAATCGACACCAGCTCCTTCACGTGATTTATACCCATCAAAGCACCAAGACCAAATTTCATTGTTCTCATAACTATGTACATTACTTACAGTATGATTAGAGGTCATTACTTGAGTGCAGAGTGATATTTCAGATTGTTGATTAGGGTCTGCAATAATATATATTTCAGCAACAAAATTCCCAAAGAAAGTATTCATACCTTGATTTTATAATGCATTCACACTTGGGACAAAAGGATTGCCTGGATCATTCAGATTTGTAACTATGTACTTTAGATAAAATTCCCTATTGACCCTAATTTTATTTGGTTGACTCGAAACCATAGGTGAGACCAATATGTAGCAAAATAACCATTAAGTTATTGAGACCAATCCTTACTTAGGAACATGCCATACACTTATGGAATATCTTTTATTACTATGTCGATTACCTGATGTAATTTTGAATTGGATGACAACCTGATCAAAACATCTTTAAGATCGCCAACCACTGTAACAGAAGGTCTATCCAACTGAATGATTTTCATATCAGATGGATTAACTTTAGAATTTATTTTTTGAGAAATGGACAAAGGCATCACATTTGATGAAGCCCCGGAGTTGACTATACAATTTTGTACATTTTTGTTAAATATTTTGAATGTTAATAGAAAAGGTGGCACATTAGACCTCTTTCATGGTGTGGGAGAAGGATTCATAGGTTGTTTATTTTTATCTGATGCATCCGAGGGTATTTTTTCCAGGTTTGCTACACTTTTATCTGGAACATCCTTCTTTTTATTTTTGTTTTCATCTACACTTTTATCTAGAGAATCCCTCTTCTTATTGTTATGGTTTTCAGCTATGCTTTGTAACATTTTCTGTTGGATGTAAGGAAATTTAACCAAATCATAGATATAAATGTTTTCTTTTAACCTCTTAAAATCCTCAATAGGATCATAGTCTAAATCAAAGAAATAAAACTTCTTCGATGTTTCATCCTATTTCATTTGTTTTGATATTCCATTTTTTTTTGCGTCGGGTGCATATTTGTTTTGATCTTGAGGCTGATTTTTACTACGAGTATTATAAGGATGTTGATTATTATGTACTATTTCAAAGTTGTCTTGAAAAATTCTATCTAAAAAATGTATGAAAGATGGAAGGGATGAATCTCTTTCATTAGGTGTTCTCTCATCCTCATTTTCTACATCATTTTTTTGTTCAACTGGGACATCATAAGTATTATCATCTTTAGCTAATAATATTTGTATAGCATGGTGTAATCCTTCTAAAATCATACCTTCAACTGGAGGGGTTGTATTATTGGGAGGATTTTGAGGTGGTCTTCTAAAAGGTGTTCGATAAATTCCTTTGCTAGAAGATCATTCCTATGTGGCTCTTTATAGATCTACAACCTGGTTGGATAAATTTTGAAAGGATTTTTGCAAGATTTCCATATCTATGGGTTCCCGATCTTTCTTACTAGAAGGTGGTTTGGCGAGAAATTATGTCTTCTTATTGGAAGAAGAAGTTTATTCAGTTTCAGGATTTGTGTTATCCTTCAAGATGAGCATGTCCTTTTTAATGATAATTGCTTCTTCAAAAGCATCTAACATAGTATTATTTTTAGACCTTTTATCCCACATGGTTGTAGTGTGATGTAAATATTTAGCATAATATGCAACAATCATATTTTCTACAGGCATAGAATATGCAGGAATCTTATTTTTTGTTGTAAGAAATCTTTGGTTAAAATATTTTACTTTTTTTTGGGGATTCATCTTCATACTGGATAACTCCATGAATAATACTTCATGAGATTTTTTGTCTCTGAATTTTTCTAAGAAAAAGATTTCAAATCTATCCCAGGAAACAATAGTTTGAGTTTGTTGTGCGAAGTACCATGTGGAGGCATTTCCCTCAAAGGTATAAGTAAAAATCATGCATACGACATATTCATGTTCTACATTTATAAGCCTAACAACCAACATGAATTTTTTTTATATGATCCTCAACTGAATATTTAGAATCGGGATCAAATTTAGGTAACAATTTTTCAGGATTCTTAGGTAAGGGAGGTTGATGTCCTGGTATGGATACAACATCTTAGTCAAGCGAAGGCCTGGAGAGATTATTTTGATTAGCCATCTGGGATGAAGTCTATGAGTTATTTGAATTTTTATATTGTTCAGAAGATGAAATTTCTTCGCCATAATATTCCCCTCCGAAAGAAGATGGAGAAGGGTCAGGTTGTGAAGTAGGAATACTAGATCCCCCAACACCTAGAACAAGTGTTTTAGATGGGTTAACAAAAATGTCGTGCACCGTGTAATTTGGTGTGCTAGTAATAGGAATATTTTCCTATTGACCAGAAAGGTTAAGAGGTTGATGTAATTAGTCACCCAATTGTCTAATTCTGGCCAAGGTATCGTGATTTCTTATTACTGATTGATGAGAATTATGGATAATCTCATGCACATCAAGTTCCTGAGGAATCGATGTCATAGGTTCAACAAGAATAGATTGAGAATGTGGTTTCTTGTGGAATAATAAGTTGGGCTTCAGACGTAGTGGTTGTATTGGGTATAACAATGAATTTTGAGCGACTACAAGTTATAACTGGAGAGAAATTGTTAGGAGGTGTCATTTGACCCCCTCGTGCCATGAATATATTACAATCCCTCCTTCTAGCACCATTTGTTGATGAGCATGTAGTGAACACTCATCAATTGGAAGGGGAAAGTCCAGTCTGAGGTTGTCTAAGTAACCTAATCCATTTGAGGTAACTCACCCTAACGGGTTTTACGGCTCCGTTAGCTGATAAAGGTATCCAAAACCAAATAACTAACTATAGATTAACAAAAATGTACTATATACATTCAGTAATGTATTTACATTAAATATATATTAATAAATACTACAAACCTTTAATTAAAAAATATACAATACATATATATGTACAAGGTTTAAATAAAGCCTTGTGAATCTAAAATTTCACTACTGGAAACAAAACTCAAGTAACATATGAATATACCAAATTCTCAAACTAATTACTAATTTAATTAAAAAAACTCAAACTATAAAAAATGAATGAATGCAGTCCCCGAGGTGTAGGACAATCGGTGATGGAGTGTGTTGTTAAGCCACTCCATGTTGAAAAGTCACCGGTTCAAAACCTACGGAGACAAAAAATCCAACCATGTTAAGGGTTGGTGTGGCTCAGGCCGGGTGCGATCCCTGGGTGATTTTGACGGCTTAGATGCCCCTGAGTCGCAGTTTCTCAAGCCACAGGTTAATCCCGATGCCAACAGGTTCGGCCACATTAACAAACAAACAAAAAAAATGAATGAATGCAAATTGTAATGTTTTAACTTAAATGGGAAAGCACTTTAAGTTTAAATGTTAGTTCTTATTCATTCAGAAAATGATAACTAAACCAAAATAATAAAAGAAAACTAACCTATTACTTATCAACAACCAAAACAAATTTATGATTATGCCTTCCTGTGTAATATTTTCTCCAACAACTTGTCTTCCAAAGAGAAATCTAAGGAAATCAATTTACAGTGTAGCAAGACTTATGGTATTACCCAAAGAAATTTAGATAATTAAGTAGTTGATATGTCACTTATGAAACATAAAGGAAATTTTCAAAATCAGACCCATTATGACAATTTATGAACCAATATGCAGGGAGGGAAATAATTCCAACCAACCTAATTGATTATAACAAATTAAAAATATATGAATCAACTCAAAATATTGAGATATTTTCCTTACAATTGAAATATCATATGGATCTTAATAAGTTGGAATAATAGACTATAGTTTATAAAACAGAAATGACATGAACAAAATGAAAACTTCAAATCAAGTAATTATAAAACAAATCAAAGCTAATTTAATCAACACACATTGAGATTACAAGAATACGAAATTAGACGACCAATAGAATAATAATACCAAAATATTTCACTGATAGGAAGAAATCCATTAGGAAAAATGTTTATTCATATCCTCCTTCAATATAAACTTTAGTCCATTGTCTGAGAATTTCAATCGTGTCTCATTTCAAAATAACACAAGTATTTAAACAAAACAACAATTGGCTCTCGTATCCACATGATAGAGGAAGATATTTTCAAAAATAGAGTAGTTGAGAAATCAAATTCTAATCTAAGTTATAATAACAATATTCATAACATTTTATACAAAGTTTGTTATAACAATCAAAATTAAATCTCCAATTGTTTGGAGATAAAGCCTATTTACTAATCAAAAGAACACCAGAAAATCCATAATCTTTAATGGATAAGAAGCACATATACCATACATCAATCCATTTGAAGACCTGAAAATAAATATTAAATAAAATTATAACTTTGATTAACTAAATTAAGACTTGCTACATAATCTTTGATTTTGTAGCTAGTCTAAAAACAATAATAAAAACAAATCATGCTAAATAAAACAAACACAATCGAAATGAAACTAAATTTTGTTGCGCAAATCAAACATTCGAGAATGTAGAAGCATTCATTTCTGATCCAATAACAAGGTTGACATTTGTTGAATTTTTTATGATTATGTATCCATAATTTTTTGTCTTTTTAATCGCCTGAGATATGCATTTATGTGATCGAATATTTAGTTTCAAGTTATCCTTTTTATTGTTTCTATTTCGAATCATCTTGCACAAAACATGACGAACCCTTATTCCTAAATTAAATTTTGTAGGCTTGGTGTGAATGTTTAATCGTTTTTATTTGTTCCATATATTTTTCTTCAATCACTGAATACATAGGTCATGAGTGATAATCAACATAATATGGCATTAAATCCTTCAAACTAGTTATGATAGTTTCTAAGGACCTCTTAGGAAAAAACTCCTTCTTCCTTATTTTCATTTTCTTTGCAGGTAAAGCAATATTTTGATGCTCGAAAGACGAAAGAGGATCTCTTTGGAGTTGAATTTCAATATGAACCTCATGTGGAAATTTCTGAGGAGGTAAAATCTCTTCAACATCCTGATTAATGTCAATAGTAGGGTTTTTGTGATGGGGTAAAAACTGATTTCTTACTAGGAAACTTTCCCAACTGTCCCGAATACTAGCAAGATGACACTCAACCAAGGTACACATAAGAATGTGATGGAACATATTGGTTTTAGGTTTTTGATTTGGGTTTTGATCAAACTTAGAAATCTTTTGCAAACTTTTGTGAAAATAAAAATGAAAGTCTAAATGAAACCCTAGGAAAACCATAAGAAAACGTATATGAAAATAGAATACCATACCATAACATCCCTCATAGTTTATGAACTGTTTGATAATTAACAAGAGACCGTGCCATCTAGGATGGAATAATTCCAAGGGAATACCCTTAATACAGTACTTTGTTTTCTCATATGTCAAAAGAGACCACCAAGGGATGTTTTTAACCTTAACATTTTTAAACCATTTATCCCCTAAAAGAGGAAGACCAATAGATTTGGAAATAAATTCCTCATTAATATTGAACTAGACATCTCCTACCTTATCCTTAGCACCATCTAAGGTCTTGGAAAATTCCCTGGCCACTTCCAAATTAAACCCCTTAAATGACTAAATGCAAACTAGCCAACGAACCTGGGTGATCTTATCATTTACATCGTCATCAATCAATAGAGTTTGTGGGCCTCTTATTTCTATTTGGATTATAGGGGCCATAATATTTTTGAAAGGATTGACAATGAAGGCTTACCAGAGCATAGACATGAAATTTTTATTAGGGAAATAATAGTGAAGACAAGGGAAGGTAAACACGTAAGAATCAACAAAGGTGGAGCCAACATACTTGATACTAAATGAGAAAAGGAGGAGCTGAGGATAACATGAAATCATCTAGAAATCGGAAAGTAGATTATCGCCTGCAGAGCATAGGACAACCAAGTTCAAAATAACATGACTCATGTAACCCTCCCTATCTACCACAAAACTCTGGCCTGAAATCGAGGACGTCCCTACTGATGCAGTTATGATTAAGGAGGTAACCAGAAGGTCAGTCGATAGGAACGAGAAATCATAAAGGAATATGGCGCAACACAAGGTTTTATAAAGGGACATAAAATATAGGTCGATCACTAAGAGTTTGGAATGGGTTTCTGAACCTTATATTACAATAGTTTATCATAAGGTTTAGTTTAAGGTTGATTTGTGTCATAGGTTTAGAATACTCAAACATAACAAATTTCATATTTCCATATCAAATTTATATTTAGGAGATAATCTATTCCTTAAGTATTAATCCTATAATCAACATACTTCATGAACCCTTTTCTCACGTTTATTTTAGCTAGAAGAAAGGATAGTATTTGAATTATGCAAAGGAAAACCATCATAGAGTTTCTTCCAGTGGTTTTGCACAAAAAGAGGCTTTAAATTCATGCTTTGCAGTCATGAATTTAAAGAAGAAAAAGAATCATTAATGTTGAAATGGGTACTTGACACTCAGAGGCGGGGGGTGAATCAGTGTCACAAAACTTTAGTACAATTTTCCACTTTTCACAAATTAATTGAACAACAAATATTCATTTCATTTTCTCGATCAATATATATAAAAAAATAAATAATTTATTTATTAAATAAATTGAATGAATACATAAGATCAATCTTTGAATATCATCTTCATACAATTATGAGAGACCCATCTCTTTGTTACAAGGCCCAACTTGTAGTTCTCAGATCCAACTGAGAAATGAGGAATCCAACCCTCATAACAAGTCGCATATTGTTGATCTCAGATCCAATTGAGATGTGAGGAATCCAATCGTCATACAAGACCCAGCTTGTAAGCATGCACCAACCTGATAGAATGAAATTTCATTCAATCCATTATATATAAATATATATATTTCAACAAATTCAACTACACTATCTTCCCAACATTCCTTTTGTTTATATAGTCTTCCAACTAGTGTGAATTTGAATCATTGTGTCTTTTGATATTTGAACCATTGTACCTGTTGGCACAAGGGAAGACCCAAGGTTCAATGCTACAAAAATGCACCAAGAAAACCCTAACTACTAGCCCTTTCGGCAACACCTGCGAAGCAGATGAAGTCTCACCTGAGGTAGAGGCAGGGGTGGTTGCAGGACTCCAGTGTATGTAACCTTGTCTGGGACACAGATTTGTGTTTAAAACACTCTAACAAAGCACTTAGCAGTTATAGTTCATTAATATTCAACCTTAATTTACAGTGTAGCTAAACCCTAAAAATAGATCAACGCAATATTTATAAAGATCCAATAGGTTCAAGTACTAAGCATACCAACATAGATCTGATCTAGCATTTATTCAAATTATTCAACACTAAGATACCATAGTAGATCCTTCTAAGCATACATCAGTTCACTAAGCATTCAATCACATAGACAAGAGAACAACAATAAAGAACATAACAAACACAACGTAGGATATACATGGTTCACCCCCACCCTGGGGCTACGTCCACCAACTCTTATTATTTATTTCTTTCTTTCAATATTATACATGCACAGAGCCATGATATCTTACTCCGCAGAGGACAAGAGATCTGCACACCTATCTAGATCATCCTTCCCTGAAGTACAAGACAAATCCTTCTACAGTCTCTTACAATCACTTTCACTTAGCTCTGCAAGTCTCACGCAGTATGAGCAAAGAAATTACAATTACCACTTTCACTTAGCAATTAACACTTAGCACTTAGCACAATCTCACACTGACCTCTTCTTACATCACATAGCTATCTATTTATATATTACAAAATGGGCCTAAACATGGGTAAACCCATGGGACGACATCCCCATTCCCGTTACATAAGCCCCAAACCCAAAAATCCCTAAAAAGGGGTCAAGATCCTGCGATCTCTGCTTCGAATTGCGCTTTGTCTTTGATAGCCTGTCAAATTCCCAAAGGTTGGTCAAACATGATGAAGGATTCTCAAAACTTGGTCAAGGGCCAACAGGCCCCCAACACTCACTTGTGACTCGTCCCAAGTCACTGTGGTATGAGTAGTTGTTCCTCAAAATCCTCAATCTTGGCTTGAACTGCTTCGACCTATTGCTACTTCAGGGCCTCCTGCTCAACGAACTCTTGGATGACTACTTCATTGAAAGGTCCCTCTAAACGTTGTTCAACTGCAGCAACTACTTGTTCCAACTTTGCGTGTTGGCCTTCAATATCCTCAAATAGTTGGCAAGCTTCGTCCTGGACTGGTTGGAGCCTTTGAGTCACTTCTATGACTTTTCTCTGAATGGTGTGGACGTGCTGTTGAGAATTCCATTGTTCTTGGGATCGCTTAATCCTTTCAATTGATGACAAGAGCTTCAACTGTGCCTGTATTGTTGTTGCTTGCTGCTTTTCCTCTTGGAGTTGTGACTCCAGTAATTTTATCTCAATATCTTTAGTGAGTCGTTCATAATTCTGTGTGTTGAGAGAACTTAGCTATTTTCATTCCAGAGAGAATGCTATGATCCTATTGACTGTGCTCTGGGCAGTGGCTTCTCTTTTATCTCACACATCCTACGGGGTAATTGGCACTGTTCATAGCTCAAGGTCTACGATTCTCTATTGAAGTTATTGGATAACTTCCACGAGCTTCTCTACTTGATGTTCCACTGTGTCTTCCTCCTTTGTCTCTAAGCCTGTCATAGAACGAAGTGCTCTACTGAGTGCTTCTTTTACTCCCACCCACTCTGTGAGCAACTTCTCTTTTTCTTGTTGTATCTGTGCTTTCTCTTCTTCAAACTTAGCTTGGAGTGAAGCCTTCTCTTGCTGCGCAAATCGAAGTTGCTCAATAACTACTATTTGTACTTGATTTAGGGCCTCTATGGCCTGTTCAGTTTCTTCCTGTGCATGACGAAGGAAATCGTCGGTCACATCGGCTACTCCACGAAGTTGGGCACGCTCATCTCCCAACTCAGGTGCTTATGACGGTGGGGGCACAGTGGATACTACACGGCTGGATTGAATGTCCTGTTGTAACCCTCTAAGTTCAACCTTGATTCTATCATACATCTCCTCCTACTTGGCTTCATGTTTTTGCAAGATGTCCTGCAAGGCATCTGCTACAGCTGGGATTATAAAGTCGAAGTCATCCACAGTAAGCATGGTTTGCATCTTAGTCAAGGTGGATCTAGATTTCTTTCGAGAAGTGGATTTTTTGGGAGAAACCTTCCTTTTATTCAAGGGATCAGCCTCATCAGCAGGGTCCCTAGGCGGTGTTACTTCACCTTTCTTCTGATGGTCCTCTTTTCCATTTGTCTCTTCTAATTTTTCATCACCCCCTCGTCCAGGTGATATTGAGGTAGTTCATTTTGATGCGTTGATCAATTTTTGGACCTCTTCGGTCTTATTCCTTCTACTGGGTCCAGGATGATCCTTTGCTTCATGAGTGGTATCAGGGCTACCGATTAGTTCAGGGTCGTACATTTTTGCGGGGTCTGAGGGGATGAGGAGTTCTACTGACCATCCCTTGGTGATCTATTCAAGGTCCTCCTCTATAATATTGTAGCATGATTGAATATCTTATTTGTGCTCATATGCATGTGCAGTGATATAAATGAAGTGTCGATCTGTGCGGAACTTCATGAGGGATCAAAAATGATGCAGGGTGTTTGGCATCATGTAAGGGACAACTTCGATATCCCTCCTTAGTTGGAGATAATAGGTATGAAATACCGTGTTCGACTGCCACTTCTTTCCCATATCGCTTGAGTACCAAAGCGTGGTGAACTTCGTAGCGAGCGGCTTGAATAGCTCAATATCTTGGAAGATCACACCTTCTGGCATTTCCCAAGCAGTAAATGCGATGAGGATCAGGAGCTAGTTAAAGTGGAACTCATAGCCCTGATCCTGAGCTCCAAGATAGTCTAATTCCAGCTGGTTGACCAAGTACTTCACCCAGTTCATATGGAGTCCTTCTACACATTTCCCGGCTAGGTCAACAACGAACCCTATGACTTGAGTAGGTCTATTCTTCCTCACTAGCTTCCCTGGGATCAACTAGTAGGCTAGATGCACTGCGTCATTCTGGATGGAAGCTACCTTGTAGCCTCCCGTTCCCTTTTCTACATCGTCATAAGTGTCCTTAATTTTTTTTGCCAGGGCACAGTCAGAAGCCTTCCTTGGGTAGAAGTCTTGCGGGTCAGGTCCTTGCATTCTCAATCTGGTGATCCTATGGATCAGCATCAGATCGATTGTAATGCGTTTATATAGCCATATTTAGTCGTCATGGTAACATGATAGCAGGATCTTAACACAGGAGTTAACCTCCTGGTGCCTTCCAAACTGTGGGATCTTCATCACATTCAAAAGGGTGGACTACGCGAGGTTCATAGTCCATGGATGGGGGATTATTTTTGAGTTCTTCCCCTTTGTCCTAATTAGATACTTGTAAGGAGCAAGCATGATGTAATTCTTGCAGTCACCTAGGTTGAAGTCATTGAACTTCAATGTCGCGATCTTATCTTACTACGTTCGGACTGCACATATCCCCTTCGGGAGGTACGCAACAAACATGGTGTAATCAAAATCCCTCGGGACAATGTCACGACTCACCACACCGGCCATAGGTAGGATGTAGTCAGGTAATATGGTTGGGATTAACTTCGCATTTGCTAGATCATCTCTGTGTTGGGTTCTCTTCTTTGCTTCTAGTCGGGATGGTCCGGATCCACGAGCAGTCGACGGAGAGGCTTGCACTCCTTGCATGGATGAAGCTTGAATTCCTATGGACATCACTCTCTCAGCCATCATATGAATTAAAACTTCCTCAACTAACTACTCCACAGTGCTAAGCTCGTCCGACATGCACGCTCTCAATCAAAAAGATTAGGTGGATGGATGAGTGATCAAAGCAATAGAATCTGTGTCGATCTTTCTAAACACAACACGGTATCAATGGGTTCTCTTGTTAGCTCTAATACAATTCGAAAAAGTGTTCTTGGTGCAAAAGTCGATGGACCAAGTATACACAATGTAACAGATCTCTCCAATGGATAACAAGCTTTCCATCAATGAAGTTATGTCCGTTACGGCGTGGTCCCAATGGTCCAATGGTGAGATTTCTAGTCATAATTGTTGTTCTAACTGTTCTGGAATGTTGGTCAAACAGTTATAATACTTCCAATGGTCATATCTCTTCGCCATGGTGAAGTGCAATGGGGATTTATTCTGATCTACTGGAAAAGTTCTAATTTTGCAAATCTTCCTTCTGCGAAGTTCCCTTTGGGCCCTTCTGTAACATTTCGACCTTTTCTCTCTTCTTACTAAGTTTTCTAGCCTTCTTCCCAGTGATCTTCGTCTCGGTATTCCTCTTTCCATTCTGATTCTTGTCTTCTTTTGGCATAGCAGCTTCGCGTTGTTGAGATTCTTTCATAGGATCAAAGAGTAATACTTCTTCTCTATCTAGGTTAGGTGCTCTACTCATCTATGAATCTTCTTGTGTTCTTTCAACTTCGTGATCCAAGTTTCTGGTCCTAAGCAACTTCGATAATTTTTCCTATTCTGCAATCAAGTGTGTTATCTTCCTAGTCATGAAATATTTTAATTCCTTCTTTTTATGTTCTAGGGCCTCCTCTTCTTTTCTTCTGGTCTGATATTTCTCAATCCAGGTTTTTCCTAATAACATAGTAAATGGAGCATTGTTCTCAATGAATCTAACAATATCAAAATCTTCCTCTGTCAAAGCTCCATGAGCACTCATAGAGGCCTAGGTTAGTCTTCCACATAGGGTTATCATCTTTCCCCTGAATAGTCCTATTCATCCCAATGAAGGATTCATATTAGGGTTTCCTAAAGCTTCCCAAGTTATTTCTATCATGATGTTTACCTGTGTTTCCTCATCCAGAACACAGTCTATGTCGAAGTCTCTTATTCTTGCTTCTATGCATTCTTTTTCTTTGAAGATCTCTAATAAGTTGATATCTTTATGATCATTTAGGTTTTCTTTCATTTGTAGTAGTACAGTCTTTGATTCTTTATGGTATTCTCCTATGGTCTCAGTTTCGTGACCTTTCTCAAGGTTTTCTTGTCTCGTTTTCATTTTGTCAAGCTTAGCAATCATTCTAGGGCAATCTGAATATTCAAGGTCCATAGATTTACAACAAATACAACTAGGTATTCTTCCGGGGAATTCCTTAGCAATATGTCCCGGTCTTCTGTAACTGTAAAAAAGGGTTAATCCTTTTTTTTTTTTTTAATTATCCCCAACCTTTCCTATACTGCGCACTAGGATCATAGTAGCTAACCTGCAAAAAAATATTTCTAGGATCCTGCATCCATTTTTTAGTCCAAATATTCTTTCTATGCATATGAATAACATATATTTCATTATTTCTATTAGATATACTCATATCAAACCTTCTATCTTCTAGTTGTGCCCTATTTTTCATACTAGGAAAACATTTATCAAACATACCTAGATCCATATTCTTGAAACAAAAATTTCCACTAATATTTCTTTCAACAGAGCACAAACCTTCTAGATCTAAGGCTTTCACTATTCTTACATTTATTAGAGCACAAAGCTTTGATATCTTACCTATTTTCTTCGAATTTGAATTATCTTCTTAGCACAGAGCTTTACAGGTCAAGTAGAATATTATGCACTAAGGCAACGGATCTACGCATAGAGCTTTCTTTCTTTCCTTCAGTTCCAAGAAATCACAGTTTTGAGTCCCGGAAATGGAACCATTTGTTGGCATAGGGGTAGACCCAAGGTTCAACACTACAATAGTGCACCAACAAAACCCTAACTACCAGCCCTTTCGGTAACATCTGTGAAGCATATGAAGTCTCACATGAGGTACAGGCAGGGGTGGTTGCAGGACTCCAGTGTCTGCAACCTTGGTTGGGACAAAAATCTGTGATTACAACACTCTAACAATGAACTTAGCAGTTACATTTCATTAATATTAATCCTTAGTTTACAATGCAACTAAACCCTAACAACAGATCAACGCAATATTTATACAAATCCAATAGATTCAAGTACTAAGCATACCAATATAGATCTGATCTAGTATTTATTCACATTATTCAGCACTAAGATACCATATTAGATCCTTCTAAGCATACATCAATGCACCAAGTATCCAATCACACAGACAAGAGAACAACCATAAAGCACATAGCAACCACAACATAGGATATATGTGTTTCACCCCCACCCTGGGGCTATGTCCACCAACTCTTCTTCTTTATTTATTTTTGTCAATATTCTACATGCACATAGCCATGATATCTCACTCTGTAGAGGAAAGGAAATCTGTGCACCTCACTGGATCATCCTTCCCTGAAGTACAACACAAATCCTTCCACAGTCTCTTACAATCACTTGCACTTAGATCTGCAAGTCTCACACAATATGCACAAAGAAATTACAATTACCACTTTCACTTAGATCGGTTCATTTTTCCTCATGAGTTGATCACAGACATGGATCAACTCATTAGATTGTACTCGTGATTCTGTCGCATTCTCGTTTAACCAACTTGATCATATTCGATCATTGTATTGTTCTGATGTAACTTACTGTCGAATGAAACCTATATGAGGCACTTACTTGAACCCATTCGATCACAGGCATAGAACCATAGGCCTATCAATTGAAGCATTGTATTATCTTTTTCCTTTATTTCTTATTTCATATGACCAACGACGGTGACCAAATGCTAATCCAAACGAGTGCTTGAGTGCTTTAAAAAATCAACGGTCATGATTCAATCTTTGGACGAGATGGACGATGTTGGTCACTATAATTGCTTAATTAATTTTAAACAATCAAGTGAAACATAAATTATCAACCCAGGGAAGTCTTTTGTTTCAAAGGTAGCCACACACTATATATGCTCAATTCCAAAAGCACTTAGTGTTGTAGTA
>SNQJ01S0198359.1:1948-17187 GCA_010110895.2 Picea sitchensis
TGTTCCTTGGTGGTTGATATAAGTCCCTAGATGTGTCTAGGGCCCCTAGATGTGTTCCAGGGAATCCTTTCTTAGTGTTTGGATTGATACTTGGATGTGTTCCTTGGTGGTTGATATAAGACCCTAGATGTGTTCTAGGGCCCCTGGATGTGTTCCAGGGATCCCTTTCCTAATGCACGGGTTGATCCTTGGTCCTGTACCTTGGTGGATAAGAACCTAGATGTGTTCTAGGGCCCCCATATGTGTTGATGTGTGATCCTCTTCCTCTCTCCTGGGATGGTCCATGAGACCTAGGAGTTCCTATGAAGATGGACATGACCACATTATTGATGGACCTCAAGAATGAAGAAATATTAAACATGACATTCTTCTTGCTCAAAAGCCTACCGAAAATGGTTGTCATGGTTCGCAAGAGGGAAAACCCCGAGACAAGGTAATACCACCAAGGTATGATAAAGATGTTGATTATGACTAAGTTGGGTAGGCTTCATATTAGTTGGGAATTGTTTTTAAAAGGACTAGAGAAAAAACCCAAGATGAGGGTTATATTTCCTACCAATCGTCCTAGGCACGATGGAAAACAAACCCCTGCATATTCCACCTCAACCCCTGGTACATCTGTTGCTATGGAATCACATCATAATTATGATACGAGGGCCTCCAAGGAACCTACAGTTCCAATGCCACAGGAAAAGGAGGTTGTAGAATTACAAGTGGACCCTACTACATAACTTTCCATTGGTCCATATCCAATCTCCATCTCCTCATCCGAGTTCGATAGATTAGAGGATTTACAGGCTCAATGGTTGTTCTCTCTAGAAAAACAAGAACACAAATATGATGATGAGCTAGTAGGGTTACAATTTCCAAGGTCCTCATCTCCATAGTAGAAGGAAGGACAATTTGATGACAAATGAGGGGACCTGTAGTCTCCAAAGTCCTTGTTTCCAGAGAAACAAGAGGTGCAGATTGATGATAATAAATTAGAAGGCTTATATCCTTCTATACCTTTCTCTCCACCATAACAAGATCAATTTGATGACAAAATTGATGGATATTTTCATTCTCCTAAGCCTAATGCACACCCAAACCATGTTGGATTGAGAAAAAGAAGGAGAATCAAAGGTAGCATAGGAAATTCCAAGTCTTGAATGGCCTCTAAATAATTTCATTTATATATCCCTAGTTACCAAGATTTATTAAATGATAACATAAAATTGAGGTTGTAAAATCAGAAGCTAAAGATAAAATTGGAAAGAAACGGGCCTAGGGTTCCAAGAAATAACCCTATAAATTCCTTATTAGAATACATTGACTCAAAAGAGTCATAAATGGACAAGGAAAATGATTATTCATAATAATGTATGAATATATTTCATCAAATAATCAATATTGTATTGGATGACATCATGGTGAATACATATGCATGTATCATGTTATCTCTGTGTCAGATCTCCCAAGGTTGTGAAGGAAACTGGAAAAGGTAACCTCCAACCAATTTTTGGTCGGTATCTAGACCTACCAACCAAAGAGGGCTCTCTAAATTGGTCAACCTCAATGAGATGACTAAAAAACAATGATCTTAGGCTAGGTATTGGGTACAATGAGTATTTTTTATAATAAAGTGGGGGTTTTGCTGGACAATGGGTTTGAAAACCAAGAAACTAGAATAATCACTCTTAAAGATCATTTGCAGAGGTCAAACAGGGGCAAGGTATATGGAAATGTATTTCCAATTGAATATCATTTTAGTGTGATGATCGAGGAAAACAAAGGTAGAGGGTAAGTGAGCATTGTAATGTGAATTCACCTACAGGAACACTGAAACAATTAATTGCCAAATCCTACAAAACAGAGCATGAAATGAATTTTTTTTCAACAATTGAGATAGATTTAGCATAAGAAAAACATGGGATGAAGACAAATTACATAGAATAAGAAAACACATGGACACAAACTCCAACACAAGAATCCCTGTAAAAACTTGTTGCAATTTGTATTAAGCTTCTCCAAAAATCTTCTACAATGGCTTCCAAATCTTCAAAACAATATTATCCCCCCTCGTTTTGATTACATTGAGTATACAAATATATTAAAAACTCATATCGTACCTTCAAGGGTTGAATCCTGCATATTAGGATCAGTTTCCTAAAAGAACTACAACAAAAACACAAAATCTGGGAGGTTGAACTAATTCCCAAATTTGTCTCAACTGACCTTTGACCTCTTTAATTTATTCACTGTCATCCAAATTTACATCAAACATTATTATGAACATCCTTATTTGAATCAATTACATCATATGACCTTTTACAATTTGAGCTACTACCTTTGACTTCAACCAAAACAGGAAAAAATAAAAAAATTGAAAGTTTGATAGAAGCGCAGCATCCAAAACTGCAGAAGCATCACACCGGTTCAAGGTTGTTTTTGGCCAACTTTTATGAGTCCATTTGAATTCTGTAAACTAGGTCAAGTATCCCCACGTGTCTACTTTCCAATGAACCATCAAACTCGAGAAAATACCAATGGGAAGGCCTTCAAAAACGGAATTTTCCAACCTTACTCAAAAGCATCGTGTCGTGGGTCGCACTGTGCAGAAGGTTCGCACCATGGGTCACACTGCTCCCAAAATGCAACAAAACCCTCGTTTTTTCCCAAATTTTGCTCTTTTTGAGTTTGCAGGATGGTGTTGATGGTGTACTTTGGCTAGTAGGATGACTAGCATAAGACAAAAAGACATTTTGGGATGGTGATGATATGGTGATGACTAAGTGTAATATAGGAAGTAGTAACGACACCTAGACATGACTCAAGGGTCATTTGACAGACAAGACATGTCAAATTTTATTTGTGAAATATAAACATTTGACCTAAAACCCAACAATAACTTGAAAGATTGCATTTGATTGCATTTGATCACTGGCGATTATTAGGAGTTAACATATCCAACTAAAACCCAACCTACCTGGATGGCGGGATAAATATGAGATATTTTAACTTTGGATCATAAAGGAGATCCATTAGCAAGTTATTGCGAAACTGACGAAAAAATGCTTAGTTAGGGAGGATAAGTGGAAGCCAAATTTTAAAGAGTGCAAAGCATAGTTGACGCAGACACATAACCAAAGGCAGCAGGCCTATAAATTATCATTAGAGGCCCTAACTTGTAGGTCATAATCTCGAGTTTACCCCATATTTTTACATGAAATATGGACTACCTTTAGGCTTCGATACCTAGCAGCAGAAAAAACATATGAGATCAACCTCAATGTTTTATCAATATATTTCTATCCTGTGATTCTCTTGATAAAAAATTATTATGTGAACTATATCATTTCAACTTCTACTTGCAAGACAGTTCTCAGTGGAACCCCAATCCTTATGTTGGTGATATCCATCTCCAATAATTTTCATCATTCATGTTTAGTCATGTTTAGTGGAAGAAAGCTACATAATTTTATGTCAGGACTGAAGGAAATTCAAGATTGATCATTTGGTATCAGTATCCCTACCATCGGTTATAATAGTTTATTACCATAGTTTGTTACAATACCTTAGAGACTATGAATCATTATACACCATCAAATATACAATATCTCTAATTACCAAAAAATTGTTAAGAAACATTCCTTGAAAGCATTGTTGATTTCCCGTGACATATGGGAACAACTCCCTAATTACTTGAGGAATAGGAAACTTGTGGGTTATCTATATTTCATTTGATCCCTCAACAAAGAATTTTTTTATATAAAATCTATAATAATACATTGTGTTAGGTGGCTTGGACTTGGATTTCACTTTCCCCTTCTTTGGTGTCCTATTAGGTTTTACAAGTCACCCATCAAGTAGGCAAAATGAGAAAAAGTTATGCAATGGACTCAAGTAGATAGAGCACTTGGATTTTATGGTGCAAATGAATTTGGGCATCTAGCCTTCAATTGGGAATATCTTCACTCCGGTGCTCTTGAACAATAATAGTATCTTGCATGAGGACATGAAACACTTTTGGTTGAGGGGAGATGATGGGCTTAGGAAATGACATATTTTTTCCACCTATAACTATCTCTTTTTCTATCACAAGAACCTAGTTTAAACCCTAATCCTTGTTATCATCACTACTTTGTTGTGTACATATCACAAGGTAAGGAGGATTGCAATTTAGGTTTCTTTCTTGTTAGCATGATTAAATTTAGGGAAGGTTGTGAAATTAATTTTGTTTCAGTGAATGATGAAGGATGTTGTCATAATATATATGTCTAAATAAACCTTGCTAACACAAATTGTAGCTTGAATTTCACAATCTATTTCACAAGGTATCAAATGGCTTCACACAGTTATGACAAGTTGAGGAAGATACCGAACAGTTATGGAAACAATGAAGAATATGCCAACTTGTTTTTATTGAGGACAAATTACTATTCATTTATAGTGGCATGTGTGCATTCAAGTCTAGGATGTTGCAACAATTTGTGCATATTCTTGTCCAGAGGAATTGATGAGTATGCCAACCTTCAACTGATCTAATCTTGTACTATGAAAATAGAGCCACGATACCTGCATGCTTAAAGGTTTGATAAGCAAATGAATTGAGTTGTATTATCATGTTAATTTTGTTTCAGGACACTGTGATCATTTATGGATCACAGATTTCCAAATATCAGTTTGTAGTTAAAACGAACCCCCAAGCATATAGGATCTTCGTCATCTCTATTTTTGAACACAAAGATACTTTGGTTGTTTTATATAAATAGGGAACTCTCATATTTGGGGGCGTTACATATATTGTTAGTATTCTAACACTCTTTCACTTAATATATATGCCAAAGATCATTTGGGTGCATGATTTCCTTTTAAGAGTGTGGGAATTCTATAGCAAGTGCACAAGTTGAACCTTTGAGGGGGGGCACTCTGAGGTGAGGTATTGTGTATGTTGTAGTTATAGTTTAATTTTTCTTGAATGTTATTTATTTATTCTCTTTTAGAGTACTTATGTTGCAGAAAAAGGTTATTTCAATCACAGAGTTAGGAACCACTAATGGTTGCAAGTCTAATAAGTAGGGAAAAACAATGGTATCACATGATTATTTCTATGATGATTCCTTGGGCTTTGTAACCTAAAAAAAATGTTTTAATAACTAGTTATTTGGAATTTTATTAATTTATCTCTTTTTTAGGTAAGCTATTTAGTTTATTTTTTAGGTCAACTCTTGAGTGAGGTAAGGAGGTCCATGGAATTTAATAATTGTTGGTTATTCCTAGATTCGAATTTAATAATTGTTGGTTATTCCTAGATTCACCATCCTAGTTAAGTGTTGGAATTCTTAGTGAAATCCAAATTGTCTAGGAATAAAACCCAATTCAATCTCTGTGGTTAGTGATATGTCTACATGTGCAAATTTATTGACTTTAGAGCAAGGTAAGAAAACCCATGGCTAGGCAATAAAAAATGGATTAAAAAATAATGTTATTATGGGTAATGTCTTCTAGAAATAGAGTACAATCATTGCTATTTTCAATAGAATTAGTAAACCCTTGTTGGGAATTAAATGCATTCAGTACTTAGTCCATGGTTGTGCAATAATAAGTGTATTTTTGTTATGGAATTTCACTTTGGAACAAGACAAGAAGTTCATGTGGGGATTTTAGAATTTCCTATTGATTATTCAAAGGAATGCCTAAATGGTATGTTGGGTCATGGAATGCAATCATTGTTTGTTATTACTAGATTCACCATTCCCATGAAGCCTTGACACTCTTAAATTGAAATTAAATCATTGGGTCCCTATGACATCTTGACATTGTTCAACAAAATGCAATTCTTGGGAAGAAAATCTAACGTAATCATCTTGGACAGTGTTCTACCTACATGTATATATTTGTTGGCTCTAGAATTAGGTAAGTAGGTTGATGCAATTCAATTATTGCTAGTTATTCCCATGCCAGGAATCCCCATGAAGATTTGATATTCTTCAATGAAATGCAAGTTGTCCTAGGCATAAACCCAACTTAATTGTTACTAGTGTTCTACCTACATGTGTAAATTTATTGTGTCTAGAATAAGGTAAATTGATACATGGTTATGAAATAACAATTGGATTTAAATGTAAAGTTTTTGTGGGTAGTGATCTTGTAGAAATTCAATGCAATAATTAATAATTATTATAGAATTAGTAAACCATTATTAGGATTGATATGTAGCAAGAACTTAATCCATGTTGACTTGGTGAGGTTCCTCAACTCATCATTGACATGATTCATGCTAAGAACCAAATGTAAGATTTAACACCATAATCAAAACTCTTTCCACTATATATTATCTAAATTAATATTGATGGAATATTACATCCATGGTTATGCTATAACGTTTGTATTTGGTTATGTAATTTGGCTTTGTAACAAGGTAAGAAGTTCACGTGGGTATTTTAGCATCACCCACTAATTTTTCAAAAGATGCCTAAATGGGATGTTGGGTCATGGACTACAATCATTACAAATTATTCCCAGACTGGAAATCCTTGTTAAGACTTAACATTCTTCAATTGCAATGGAATCATTGGGTCCCAAAGCCTTGACATTCTTCAACGAAATGCATGTCCTAGGCATAAAACCCAGCTCAATCATCATGGTTAGTGTTCTATTGCATATTTATTGGCCTTGGAACCAAATAAGTTGATACTTGGAATGAAATCATTATTGGTTATTCACAAAGTCACCATCCCCATGAAGCCTTAACATTATTCAACAAAATGTAAGTTGTCATGGGCATAAAATCAAACTCAAACATTGTGGTCAATGTTTTGTCTACATGTGCATATTTATTGGCTCTAGACCAAGGAAGTAGATATATGGTTATGCAATGCATATTGGATTTGCATATAATATTATTGTGGGAAATTGTAATGCAGAAATGTAATTAAATCATTGTCGTTTGGGATAGAATTGATAAACACTTGTTAAAAATGAAATGCGGAAAATACTTAATCAGTAACTTGGTAAGGGTTCCTAGGCTTGTCAATGACATGAACCTTTCTATAAACCAAATACAAGGTTCCAACATGAGAATACAAATTGTTATACTATATATTATCTAAATTGATAGTCATGGAATCTCACATCCATGGTTAAGAATAAGAAGTTCATTTATTATGGAATTTGGCTCTAGAAAAAACTTAGAAGTGCATGTGGGGGTTTAACATTTCCCATTAATTTTTCAAAATAATACCTAAACAAGATGTTGTGGTAATAATTATTGGTTATTCACATATTCTCCATCATGATGAAAACTTATCATTCTTTTATTGGAATGCAATCATTAGGTCCCCATGAAGCCTTGATATTATTCAACAAAAAACAATTCCTAGGAATAAAATCCAACTCAATCACCATGGTTTGTGTTCTGTCTACATGTGCATATTTATTAGCTCTCGAAAAAGGTAAGCATATCCATGGAATGAAAACATTCTTGGTTATTCCTAGACTCACCATTCCCATGAAATCACAACATTATTCAATCAAATGTAGGTTATGCTAGGAATAAAACCCAACTCAATCACCGTGATTAGTGCGATGCCCACATTTATGGATTAATTAGCTCTAGAAAAAGGTAATTAGATACATGGTTATCCAATAAAAATAGGATTTGAATTTAATGTTGTTGTCATCAATGGTATTGTATAAATGTAAAGCAATTATTTTTGGTTTAGATACATTAGTAAACCATTGTTTGGAATTAAATGTAGAAGGCACTTACTCCATGGTGACTTGGTGAGGTTCCTCAACTTGTCAATGAAATGAGCCTTCCTAAGAACCAAATAAAATATTCCAACACCATAATCAAAGATAATGCATGAAAAATCTTGCGTCCATGGTTATTCCCTTTACATACAACAAAATAAATGTATGACTCTAGAATAGAGGAGATTCAAGGTGACATCCAACTTCTAATTGTCAAACAGAATGAGCATTTAGAGAAACCATGGATAAGAATTAATGCATAATGTTATGAATGTTATTAAAGGTTATCCTTTTGACAAGTGAATAATGTTATGAATTTTATCAATGAAGATACTTTAGAGCCATGGTTATGGAATAAAAATTGGATTTGAATGTAATGTTGTCATGGGGAATTGTCTTGTATAAATGGAATTGACATTTTATTTTTTAAATACCTACATGTCGTTGCTATTGCGACATCTTGGAACATCGCTCCCATAGAAAACACGTTGGAGATGAATAACTTACCGTGGGTAGAGCGACATTACCCTACGTCGGTCTTACGACATCTAGGAACGTCCCTCCCATAGAAAACACATCGGATATGAATAAATTACCATCGTTTGAGCGACGTTACCCTACGTCGGTATTACGACATATGGTAACTTCGCTCCCATAGCACACACGTAATGGAGACCGATGAAATGGGACGTCGGAATTCCAATGTCTATGATGTCCCTGTAGCAACGACTATATGGGGTTTGGACAGTGAAATCCGATATGACATGTGTCTGCATGAAACGTCACAATAGAGACGATAGCTATGGCATCGGAAAAGCGACGTCATGTGAAACGACGTTTGAGGGTGTCCATTATTTGTCGTTCTCCCGACAATATAAAGTGGAAATTGCGTCAAACATGCCTTCAAAATTTGACCCAAATGTACTTGTGATCACATACTCAGGTCAAGGGGCCCTCTTGGATGATCATGTGCTACTGTAAAACTAATGTTTAAATCACAGGGTGCAACAAAAATTTCCTTTCATTATCAACAATACTTGAACAATTACAAATGTATAGATCTGTTCAGCATTCTGGATTAATCAAATCTCAGACTTATCCTTTCTAATATCATTACATGGCTTCATTTAAATATATCTAATACAAAAGGACAAGGTGTTCCATGATATAGCACAAAATCCCTCACCTCTTAGATATTGAAACTTTGGAATCAATTGTTGCTTTAAGTTAAGAGACATAGGACAAACTTGTTATGCTAAATCGATCTAGAACAAACTATAATAGACAAGGATCAATTTAGTTATGAATTCCATGTCATGGGACACATATGGAATTTGTTCCATATTCTATTGTCACATTGATCCCTTAATTTACACTTTCTTTGATCTCCCCTCTTTCTTTGACCAAATATGGCGATCTCAACAATGAGGTTCAGAGCGACTGAATAAGAGAAAAAATTCTATTATGATCCAATGATCTCATTACCATATATGCATATTTTTTTAATAACCATTCACCAAATATGAAAATAGGGGATATAAACTATATATATTTTGAAAGAAATCCATGAAGTTAATTCCTCTGAGTTGGAATTGGTTTGGATAGAGGAGGAACAATGCTAGTTGAGTGCACATGTTGGGCATTGAGGTGAATTATGAGTTGGTTCTTTTACATGGTTCATATCAAAGCTACTTTTGGATATCACAAACCAAATCACGATACTTGAAAACATACCACATAAGCATTTTTCAATTGGGGGTGAGACACCATATCATGGAACGATCCTGCCATGAATTGATCTTTCAATTGCTATACCTGATATGCACTACTACCCTAGTCTATCGAGCCTTTGACCATGATCCCTATTCTTGGTTGATGGTTGTTGTATTTTTTTGAATAATAGATAAGCTCAACAACATCGTTCTTAACAAAACCCATATGTCCGATGTTGTCCATAAGAGACATAACTATCCTGAATGTCAAGGTGCCACCTGATTTCCTATACATGACATGCGTTACTGGATTTCTTTTAGGTGGAGTTCGCTACCATATTTTCTGTATATTGTTAGAAATATAGCTGGACCTCCAAAGGTAATTAGGAAACCACAAAATCCATCCTAAGTAGTCATCGAAAAATGGAAAATCATTATATTTAATAATCACATGTCTCTCTAAGCTCTTATGACAAAAAGTGGATAGTATATGGTGATGTAAATGATAAACTAATGAGAATGGAAGTTAATTGTGTGATAGTAAACTTAAATGGTCATTGTGAACATGGAAAAACCAAGGCTCAACATACCCCCCACACTCAATTATTTTCCATTGAGCAAGGTTATAAATGGATGAGTCTTTCCCAGATCATGATATATGTTTTTTATCTCATGTATGATATGATTACTTCTTACCTTTTTTTCTTAACTCTTCCCTTTTTTTTCTAATCTTCCTTTTCTTTATTTATATATATATATTATTATTTTCCTTTATTCTTTTATTTTAGTAAGGTAAGGGTGAACATGACTTAAGGATCTTCACTCTAACCAAGTTGGATTGTAGTAAATGAGATTTTTCCCTATTCCTTATGATGTATACAAGACAACGAAAATTGGAATGACGGTTTTCCTATGGAATCTGGCATACAATACAAAACTTGAATGCTAATTGCTTGTCTTACCCTTGAGTTCCTCCAATGTTTAACAATAAAAAAGAGAAAAGGGGTAATGAAATTGTGGGTGGAAATGATATACAAACGAAGTTAAATGGAATGTGAAAGGAATAAGGAAGTAATGTATGAAGGGAAAGAACTTAAAGAGTTCAATGTGCATGAATTCCCAAGTTAGATGACTCCATAGAATAAAATATTGCTTACCCAATTACCTCTTTTGATACATGATGATCTAAGAGGTGAACATTGAACTTTGGATGCATGGAATTGAAAGAGATCTGTTGAAGATCAACTGAAAATAGTTTGGAATGTAAAGCTGCTATAAGAATATTGAATACACTTTGTGGATGGATGAAACAAAATTGTTATTGGTGAACTCTAAAGGGAGAGGACTGAATCCTTAATGAATTGTTGGGAGAATGTAAATGTTATAGGAAAAAGGGATTGTTGTGTTGATGAACAAATAGGGGTGGCTATATTTATCTCTATAAAAACGCAGTCAAAGGTAAGGCTAAAACAAATATCTACTGCAACCTTAGAAAAACGTTTTGTCTTTGAAACGACTGTCTTGCTCATTCTAACAGTCAATATGCGCTTTTATTTTCAAAAGAAATCAAAAGGTTGCAACTGTTGTACATAAGATGAAACCATAAATTCTTCAACCATTCAAAACCCATGGTACAATTTTTTTCATGTGAATGAATGTGATAGATTTAAACATGAGAAAAAGTTGTTGGATTACTAGCCATTGATGTATGTCTTTAACCAATGCGAGACAACTCACCATTGATGACAATGAGTGTCAAGGAATGTTAGTGCATTATGAAAGGTACACATAAATGTGTTGAAGTCGAGTAACATGTAGGATATGACAGTCAGGGGGAATTAATGTATTCCCACTGCTATCAACGACGAAACCTACCATTGATGTATGCAAGCTCCAAGGCACTATAAAACATCTCTAATATTGACCCCAGATAAGGTGTTGAAGTCAATGAGACAAGATTTGTTGGAAGGAGGGCCTTAGGGAATCCCACATCATCCAATGAGATCATTAAAAAAAATCATTTTTGAATAACCATAATTGAACCAACAACACGATGCAAAAATTTATTATGAACTTTTCCAGCTAGAAACCTAGTTTCCAAGAAAAGCTCGTGTCCAATTGTGGTAGAATCCTGGTTTTCACAGTTAGACTTATTTTTCTCTTTAATGTTTTACTAATGGAGTGGTATTTTGGCCTGATGATTGTTTGGAACCAAAGTTCAATGTTTTGATTATCCCATTAGTTTTATTGTTTGTTAGTACTGGATTGCATGTCCTCCTTTGTCATACCCTATAGGCCTTCGAATATTTGTCTCTTGCATAAGGGTTCTAGACTCGATTTTGCAAGAGATTCTTCAATCTCAGGTTCCAATATTTTCTCTCCATCAAATGTTGTCCATGGTTCTTTGGTCCCCTCTACAAATTTGAAAGGATACTCAAAGAAAATTTCTAGATCTTCTTGTTGAAAATGTGCCTCATGTAAATTTTTCTCTTCTATCCCTTCTTGAGATGCATATTCGTCTCCAATTGCTACCAATATCTGAGAAATTTCCTGGAGTACAAAATTTTGGAGAATATTTATATTCTTCGTGCTAGTTGTTCGTTCATGTCTTACACATGGATTAGTGTATGGGGGTTTTGTTGAGCACTCAACACACCCTAAAAATCCTATGTCAATTTTTACTTTTTGGGTACCACTTGATCTTCGTATTGTCTGATTCAACTTCATTTTGAGAAATGTTTGGATTTTCTTATTATATCGAATCCTATTATATTTTCATGTCTATTTTAACTTATGAAACTCCATGACTTGAATAAGACTTAACACCTAAATAAAGAATAAAAAATCCAAAACATTTCACCCGACACACTTTGATTCAAAATCAAAAGGTATTCAAAGAGGGAAAAGAGCCACTCAGGAAACCTCAGTCACCGAGCATTGATCTCAATCGACATCGGCAATATAAATTTTTTGTTTGCACCAAAGTTTTTCTTAAGGATATCGTTGATAGTTGATTCCTCTTCAACATCGGTGAAAGATGAGGGGAATAGTCGTTAATCAAGAAAGAAAAGATATCGTCGATAGTCGATACTCGATGCTCCTATTATAATCGGGGAAGACCTAAAAGGATCACAACGAACATTGTGACCACACTAAATATTTCTCCCTATCGCCGATCCCTGATGCATTTCGGCATCAGGACTTTTTGAGGAAGCTAATCCGTATAAAAACACGTGATAGGTATCATCGATCGTTGATCCTAGATACTTTTCGGCATCAACAAACTAAGGTATGTTTTAAAATGAATAACTTAATGAAATCCCCGACACTTATTAATACACACAGATTAGGCCACCTATCTTCAACTCCACGTGTCTGTGTCAGATCGAAGAACTGTACAATCTAGTTTTTCCCCGAGTCATTTCCTTTGGTCCCCTAAGTCCAAGTTACCCCCCTCGAGTCAACTTTGACACGAAAACATTGTGCGATGATATTGATCGGCATCAGATATTTTGTGAGGGACATCAACGAATGTGTTTGTAGCGCATCCCCGATCCTCGATCCACCCACTGAGAAAGTGACACAATGGGATGTTTTAACATTGGATACGATGATATTTTGAGAATTTAAGGGGATAATTAATACCAAACCTCGCATTAGTTTCTACCTCGTGCGCCAATAAAAATGGTCGTTCAAAATCACTGATAGACCACATCACCCGTGCACCTCCGCCATCAACCCACGATGAATTTAAGTTGCAGAGATTCGACGATAGGTTTGTTTAAATGACACTCATCACCCGAATTAAATGGATGATGCGACACAATAAGTTCTCCACTGTTTTAAATTCTCTTGAGCCATGGTAAGTGGAATCATTATGCGTGCAAGTACATTCATTTCATTCAGAGAAACGAGATGAGCAATTCGAAAGTTGCAGAGATCCCGTGAGTATCAAATAACCAGGTTTAGAAATCTTACAGGTATGTATCCAAGTCTTTGGATTTTACATGTTTACACTTCATATAATTTTATCCAATGTTTTTCTTTACACAGTCTCTGAAGGCTTATTTTTTATTACAGAAACATGGCTTGCAAGTGTCGTCCTGCTGGCCATACGCCCATGAAACATTTGAAGATGAAGTCTTCACAGAAAATGCCTAGGACTAGGACAAAGTAGTGGCAAGGATGGCCGACCCAAAAATGACTAGGCGAAGACCATAGAGAAATCATCTCAAGAGACCCTCAGAGCCAGGGAAGAAATGATAGAGACATAAGAAGTAGAGGTTCCCCTAGTAGCTATGGTGAAGGATAGAGGTTTCCCTATGACACAAGACACGCAGAAAAGGGGAATGCTCATGATCGAAAAGGAACAATGAATAATTGATCAGCTGCAAGACGACCCGGACCTCACAGGAATGATGGAGTCCCCTGCCAAAAACCCATATGAAATCTAGACAAGCCCAAGCAGCCCTGAACTGATAGGCATTGATGAAATCGTCGAGTTAGACAACCTTGAAACTGTAACACCACAGGCCAGATCACCGATGGGTGTTATAACTCAGCCAGAGACAGTTGGAACATCAGGGAGAGCAAGTGCACCAAACCCCCTCAGCGAATTGATAAACATCTATGATGATGAAGAGAACTCAGAGGTATCCCTGGTGACCCCTGTACAAATCATAGAAGAAACAAATCCATAGAAGGCATCTTCCCAAGCTCCCAACGCTCAAATTATTCTTCCACAGAATGAAAAAGAGGTCGAGAGTGTCTTAGACACTGATCAACCCAATGCACTGAAAACCCAAGAAGATAGTCCGAAGTATGAGCCAAGGTCGGACGAACAAAAGGAAGAAGCTCCACGTCAAGAAAACAATGTTCCAATGGATGATTATCAAGTAAGTACTGAGAACACCCCCGACGCCTCAATTTCAATCGGTACTCACCCTCTCGATGAACGAAAAATAGAATTCAGACCCTCCGAACACATGGAGGAATTTCAATAATCCAGTCTTGAACAAATATACACCATCGTGAGACTAGGAAATATGCTCACTTGGGGAGATCAAAAAATTCCCAACCCGTGGATGAATTCACTGACATACATGCCATTGCTTATGACCGGAAAAGGAAATCTATCATGTAGAGAACCACCAATAAGAGGAGGATCGCTCTAGATCGCTCCATCCTCATCACCACAAAGGAAAATCTGATTAACACAGAGAATGCTAAGACATTCTAACTTATCGGTGCAGGGATGGCAATCACAGATGCCACCCTGGACAGAGAAAAAAAGGATGAAGAGGATTTGGCTGCTGCTCTGAAAGTATTGGAACATTTGTGCCACTTGGCAAAGTATTACCAGGACACCACACAAGCTACGATGTTCCTAAGAAGTGAATTCCAGGAGTCCTACAACAAATTTACATATGAACGACACCTATTCACTGCAAGGATAGTCGAGCTTCAGGAAGACACCCTCATGGAACTGGCGACGTGCAAGGATATGGAGAGGTGGTATGAGAAAGCGCACCAAGCCATGGAAAGGATCGACTATATCAACGTGATACAACAAGGCCAAGACGTCGAAGAGCATGGAATATGGGTGCTAATGGAAGGAAGCATCGACCGCATAAGGAAATCGACCGAATATTGGGTTAAAATGGCTCAGGAACCTCATCGGGAAATCCAAGAGAAATCGACCAAATGTGAGAAAAGTTGGACCAATATTAATCGAGCAATGAGAGACATTGGCCTCCCCGAATTTGGCACACCCGATGACTTTGTCGACTT
>SNQJ01S0198361.1:4183-16970 GCA_010110895.2 Picea sitchensis
TTCATATTTTAGGTTTCTTTATGATTCCTTAAGAAGGGCGTATAGGGCATTTGGAGGCTCATTCACTCATTTGTTCACTTGGAGAGTTTGGAGAGGAGCATTGAGAAGAGAATGGAAGCATTGGGAGAGGAGAGCTTGTGCGACATATTTCATGGAGGGCGCAAGGAGGCTTAAGGCCTGATTATTTTGTGGTGAGGGTTCTTGCTCGGTGGAGGGCACACTCTTGGAGGAGGGCGCAAGCTTAGCAAGCACTAGCAGTTATTGAGCTTTTGCAAATATGATTGATGGAGGTTTGGGACAGCATACAAACAGAGATTTGCATGCAAGGGTTTCTCAAACAACCAAGGGAGGATCAAAGGCACATCAGTTCAGTGGAAGAGGCAACAAAGGAAGGGGGGCGCACTTGTTTGAGCTCATCCTTCTTGGAACCTTCTAGCAAAGCTTGAGAGGAGCTTGTTATTTGTACAAGTTCCATTGTATTTGCTTACTTGTTGTTTTCCATGCTTGAGACATCACATATATACACTTTCATTCTAAGATGGTTTTCCCTAGGGGGTTTTATCCAAGGTCATGTTGACCCAAAATACTTGTGTTCAAATTTCATATATGCTTAGTGTTTAAATCAGCAGTACGAGCTTGTAAAAATCCTAGAGGAGTGCTATATGTTTTGAGGTTTGCATGTGCTAACATTCAGTGACTAAAACACTTGCAAGGGCACCTTAAAAGAGCATATAACCATCAGTTTGAACTTTGAAAGCATAATTCTTGGCAGAAAATTTCAGACCTGTTCGCTGTCCTAAAACAACAGCAAGGACATATTTGATTGAGTAAACTTAGAGCCCAACAAGTGTTCAAAGACAGACCTGTTGGGCAGCCTTCTAGTTCCTCAAAAATCTACAGGAGACACAAGAACACTTGATCCCCTTCGTCAAAATGGCATTCGAAGTGATGTTGATCGACTTGTTGTTTTATGTGAATTTGAGCCAACACCAAATTATCTCTGAGGGTATGAAGAATGTCAGCACAGGCTATCAAGGTGTTGTCCACATCTTGAACCTTACAGAGGACTAGCAAGTATGACATCATTAACGGGGTCAATTGTCCATAGATTGCCTTAAAGGGGATCATTTTAGTGGCACCACGATAGGTAGTATTGTACCACCAATTGGCCAAGGGTAACCACTGGACCCATTGGGATTTTCTTTCTGAATTAAAACAACATAAATAAGCTTCAAAACATTTGTTGATTGCTTCCATCTAGCCATTGAGTTAAGGGTGATATGCAATGATGGGATTTGATTGGGTACTTTGAAGCCAAAACAACTCCTGGCATAAATTGTCAACGAAGGTGGAATCATGATCAATCATAATGGATTTAGACATGCCATGCAGTTTAAAAATATTGTCCATAAAGACTAGTGCTACTGTGGACGCCTTGAACAGGTTTCTAAAGCACAAAAGTGAGCATATTTGGAAAGGCAGTCAACAACTACCATTATCACTGATTTGTTGTTTGATTTTGTTAACCTCACAATGAAATCCATAAAAATGTGAGCCCACACAGTTATAGGAATGGGTAAGTGTTGTAAGACTCTCAGAGGGTTTACTATTTCCCCTTTGTACCATTGCCAAGTATCACATTCAGCCACAAAGGTGTACATGTCTATCTTCATGCCTTCCAAAAGAATGAACACTTAATACCGTCATATCTTTTTTGAAACCCAAAACAACTCGCTATGGAAGAAGAGTGTAAGTCAAAAAACACTTTGTATTTAAATGAGGAATCTCGAACCAAAACAATACAACCTTTATAGCAGAGCTCATCAACCTGCGAAATGTAACCTAGGTGTGCCTGTGAATCGGCCTGTAGCTGGTAGATCATGTGCATGATCTTGGCATCCTCTGACCATTCTCAGCGTACCTCCCATAGCCAATCAGGAACTACGAAAGATAAGGTAAAATAGCCATGGCTTCATCTTCTTCTACTTTTGCACCCACTTCTACCCGCAGTTGTATTAATGCCTTGAACGTGTTCATGTGACTGGACACAGATTCATCTTTACTATTTTAATGCAAAAAATTGTTTCATTGACAGAGCTTTGCATTACGAGATTTTGACTAAAACAGTTTCACCATTGTTCTCATACTTTCAGTGACGTTTTGTGAAATCTAAGCAATCGAATTGACTGTTGGACATCGCTAGACTAATATTTGTTTTTGCTTCGACATCTTTTGCTGTCCATTCTACTAAGTTTTGATACTGAGTTTCATTTCTGTTCTGCTCACAATACTCAGTGATGTTACGTTGATAAATGCAGTTGCATTTTTACTATTTCTCCAGTTAAATTTTTCCAACGTTTGTGCCTTTCCATTTTCAGAAAAGTATTTAGAACAAACAATGTTGTGCTCTCAAACAAGACTCGAAATTTTCAGAATTTAAGAATACACAGTTTTCTGAAAAATAAATACCTGCTTCAAATGCTTATAGAATATGTCTGCGATAGGGCTTCCTCTGCTCTCTGTGGTTATATCTGGCGTTATATTCCCCTCTGGGCGCGTCTGTGTTTTCTGTTACACTCCAGCGTCCAGGGCAGCGAGCTTCTCTGTGCGTGAGATCGGAAATATGCATGGGTAGATATCTTCCTCTGTGTCCGCATTGAGAAGCACCTCTACCTGTTTCTCTGTCAGGTTGCAGGGCTATGGCTTGGGTAGTCTTCTAGCTGCTCAGCCAGAATCTCTTATGAGTTTCTCCGCTCGTTTGTCTCATTCAAATTTTCCCAAAAGCTTTGTAAACAATTAATAATTAAAAATAAATAAATAAAAATTTAAGTGAAATAACCTCAACGATCTCAAATAGACCTGACCTCCTAGCAAACCAAGGTAAGTGAGAACCTTACCWGAAGACCYTGCCATTGGAATAAACTAATATAAAATATACATAGAATAATAAAATAAATTAATAAATTTATACCTAATCAACCATAACTATAATGAAATAAAAAGAATAATAACAATAAAATAGAAATAAATTTAAKTAATAAAATAATATGAAAAATATTATTAGTACAAATAGGATGAGACTATGATCCTATAATATATCTAATAAGATTATATTGTTATAACTAAAATTAATCAACTAAAAGATATTAATAATAAATTTTCATCCAAATAAGAGAGGTTAAAGGGTATTAGGAAATAAATAAATATAAGAGAGGTTAAAGGGTATTAAGAAATAAATAAATATTTGAAATAAAGAAGATAGAGAAATTTAAGATTTAGAAAAGAGAAAAATGGAAAAATATATAATAAATAAATAAATAATGTTTTCTTTATGATTGAGAAAAGGAGAGAACTCGAGAGACTAAGGTTTGTAGCACGAATTCGTCGTGTTGCTCCCTCTTACAGTGATGCCCTAGCTAGAGAGAGGTGCACTCCCACCAGAAACACGTTAGTATTCTTGTATCGAGACAAGGCCATAGAATGCACTTCGGGAGTAGGAGGGGTAGGAAATGATGATGAAGGTGCACATAAAACTAATCAGGAGCAACCACTTCCACGCAGTTCAGGTTGTTGTATATCGAATACAGTAGAAACCCATAAGTATGAGATCACATTGACAATAATAGGGGAATACATTCAGTATATGCAAGGCCATGTTGTCATTGACAAATTCATGGACATCTGGCCTACCGAAAAAACCTTGATCTGGTGGATCAATACGCAATGTAAATCAAAAGGCCAGGTTGATCTAAAACTGGGCTCTAAAGGGTTCTTTACAGTAATATTCACTAACCTGGAATATCGAGAAAGGATTTTTGAGAATGATCCTTATTTCTTTAACTCGACGAGACTATATCTCCACCTCTAGACAGAAAAATTCAGCCCAAACAAGGAGGACTTCATTGCTACACTTGTTTGGATTAGATTATATTCATTGGCACAAGAATCTAGGACGTTGAAATCTTGGAAGGAAATGGAAATGCCCTTTGATCTTTTGTTAAAATCTCGAAAGTAACCAAGCATGGCCTATATACTTCATACACTCACATTTATGTCTACATGAATGTTTCCAAAGCCTTGCCGAAATCAATTTGCCCGAGCTATTAGGACACAGACTAGCTCCAAAAGATTGCTTATGGGCATATACCCTTATGATGCCAAAAATTTCGTAAACATGGCCATCTCTTTTAAGATTGTCCGTTAAATGTCTCGTTGCCTCAAGCAAGGAATTTTGCACCAAAATATTTAGAGGGCTTTGAAAAAGTTACTACAAGAAGGAGACCCAATARAAGGCCCATAGTGCCCCAGGATCACAAAGGAGTCAAAACTAGCAACAACTTTGAAATATTATCAAAAAACCCTGATGAACCCAACATAAGTGCACAAGAGGAAAACCAATATCGGATGCCAACAAAGAATGAAYAGGAAACARACAAGAACCAAGAGCGGTAGATCAAAAGTAGAAAAACAAATGAAAACAATATTCTCGTTGGGGTTGAATGMGAGGAGGAYATGATGTATGATGGGGAGGACCACAATAAATCAAAGCAAGGTGAGGATATGGRACTTGGTGAACTTGATCCACAATCCTTGRTAGCAACATGGGAGCGGMAAAACCCAAACTCCATCCCAGATCAACAACTACAACTCTTAAAAGACTCCCTATTTAGAAGCAGAGAGCATTGAGGTACATCACACAAAGGTAAGTCCATTGTATCCTCCTCTTAGGGGTTAAAACCAATACTTCAAAGGATCCAAAATATCAAAAGAGGGAAACAAGTGAGGAAGAAGAAGCAACAAACAACTCTTACAGGAGATAGGAGAAATGCTAGTAAAGTTGGGATGAATAGTGATGATGACGGATAAATTCCCACCCAACCCCCTAGTTCCTCATGAAGATCGTCTCTTGGAATATCAGAGGCATGAATGGGAAAAACAAGCACAAGCTTCTTTGAATCAAAATGCTCAAAGAACAACCCTCTGTTGTAATGCTTCAAGAAACAAAATGTCCTAGTGAACTCATTTCAAAAATAGCCTCCATGAATTGGAAAGGCTCCCAAGTGATTGTTATAGATGCCCAAGGTGTGGCAGTGAGGTTAGCAATTTTGTGGAACCCTACTGAAATATCAATGACAAATTTATTTTCAACCCAAAGAACTTTATTAGCTAAATTTCAGCTAATCGGCTCAACATTAACATGATTTCTAACCAATGTTTATGGCCCTCAAGCAATCCTAGACAAGCTCCTTTATATAAGCTCCTTACCAACATTCAGAACTATTATTGGGGACAACCACTCTATAGTTAGTGGAGACTTCAACATCATTACCTCTTTGGCAGAAAAGCGAGGAGGAATTTGAAGACTAGATCAAGACTCATAATGCTTCAGGGAAACTATACGATAATTAAAAATGATAGGTCTAGAAACAATAAATGGTTTACACACATGGAACAACCGGTGTGATGGAGACAACTAGGTGGCCTCCAAGCTATACCGATTCCTCGTCTCAAAATCCCTCATGATGACATACCTTCATTTAGAAGCTTCCATTCTTCATGGCATGGGATCAGATCATTGGCCCATTAAACTGAAGCTTGATTTAAAAGGTAGTCAGAAAAACCGCGCCTTCAGATTTGAATGTTTCTGGTTAGGTCACCCTTCCTTGCAAGATAACATCTTGCAATGGTGGCATGAAGCATATGTTGATCCGGGAGCCCCTATGTATCGATTCCAACAACGTCTTAAATACATCAAGCTCCATCTCAAATATGGAATAAAGAGGAATTTGGTGACATCTTCAAGGCCAAGAGAGAACTTGAAGATCAAATGGAGAAAATCCAACAATCAATGATATTGGAGGGTAGAACAGAGCAGTTAATAATAAAAGAAGCATAGCTCCAAATCCAATTAGAGACCCTAGCCAAGCAAGAAGAACTTCTATGGAAATGAAAATCCAGAGTGCAGTGGTTCAAAGAGGGAGAAAAAAACTCCAACACTGCCACCATAACATAATAGCATCCATAAAGGACAACCAAGGATATCAACTCAGAGATCATGAATAAATAGAAAGGGAGTCGGTTCATTACTTCAAAGCTCTCCTCTCTAAACCCCAACCTGACAAAAGAGTTGTCATTCAGAAAATAACGAGAAACATTCCCCAACTTATATCACAGGAACATAATGATGCCCTTCTCAAATAGATTTCATTAGAGGAAGTAGAGCAAGTAGTCATGGATATGCCTAAGGGGAAATCTCTAGGACTGGACAGTTTTAACACCGACTTCTTTTAGGCTTGTTGGCCGGTCATTAAACATGATGTATGGGATATTATGGACGACTCTCACAAATTTTCCAACGCATTACCTACTCTTGATGCCATCTTTCTAGCCCTGATACCCAAAGAAGATGAGGCAAAATACCCCAACAAATTCAAACCAATTTCTCTTTGCAATGTGGTTTACAAAATTATCATTGAATTCATTGTGAATCATCTCAAGCCTATCCTTCCTAAATTAATTTATCATGAACAAAATGGATATGTGGAAGGCTAACAAATCTTAGACGATATAATTCTTGCTCATGAAATGATTCATTTGTTGAAAAATACCAAAACAACATATATGCTCATCAAATTAGATATGTCTAAAGCCTTTGACAAACTAAGTTGGCAATACATCAAGCAAATCCTCCTAGCATTTGGTTTTTCTACAGTCTAGATCAAATGGATTACATCTCTCACTTCTTTAGCCTTCTTCTCTATTCTTGTAAATGGCTCACCTTTAACGACCTTTTCTCCCTCTTGGAGCATTTGGCAAGGGGACCCTTTATCCCCTTTTCTCTTCATTTTAATGGTCGAGGGTTTGGGGAGAGCAATCAAGGTAGCAGTGGACAACAACAGAATTTGAGGCTTGAGATTATTTGGTGAATACCTTGCATCCTCCCTTTAACAATTTGTTGATGACACAATGTTTATGGGAATTACAATAGTATGTGAAGCTCAAGCCATCAAGCAGGTTATTTCAAACTTCATGGAGACTTCGAGTACTTCCATCAACTAGGGTAAGTCATGATTTTTTTTCTTTAATACTTCTCATGCTATTCAAATTAACATTTCTAGGATTCTTGGTTTTCAAAGAAGCCCTCTTCTGTCCAAATATCTAGGTGCGTCGTTGATGGATAATGTGCTTCACAACTCAACTTGGGAGGACCTCCTCTCAAAGATGGAAAACAAACTTGCCAATTGGACTTTTCAATCTTTAAACATGCCAATGCATTTAGTCTTGCTCAAATTAGTTCTTCAATTTATGCCCTTATATATGTTTTCTACCTTGGCTACCCCCAAATTCATATTAAAAGTTATTTGCAGTCTTCAACAATCCTTCCTCTAGGGTGGAGCCCAAAAGGAAAGAAAATGGACCCTCGTTGCTTGGGATAAACTTTGTCTGCCAAAATTAGCAAGAGGATTAGGGATGAGAGATCCTGAAATCCTCTACTCTGCTCTAGGGGCCAAAACGTGGTGGTGATGGCTTCATAGCAAGGATGATTTATGGGGTAATGTATGGCGAAGGAAATATATCCCAAACACAGACAACCAAGACTTAATCCACAAGGATGGAACCATTGCAGGCTCCCTCATCTAGAATGCATCTTGGAATAGCAATAACATTATCCAACATCACTGCTTTTGGGAAGTTCGAAATGGGTGCAGTGCCTTATTTTGGGATGATGCATGGCATCAACTACCAGCATGGCGTGAATGAGAAGAATTACAACTACTAAGGGAAACCATGCTAAATTGTAACAAAAAGCAAATGGAACAATATTGGACCCCCATGAACACATAAGGTCAATGGAGATCATGGATGCCCAAAGATCACTGGCTTCCCCTCCCACCTGAGATTGATTGGGAGAGCTTCTGGTAGGAGCTATTGGAATGGAAGATAAAGGTTCATGAAGGGAAGGACAAGCTTCATTGGGGCTACAAACTAGGGGGTGCTTCGATCTCAAAGAAGCCTACCTTCTAACAACAAGACAACTAGAACAACTTCTATAAGAAGTGTGGCTAAAAATTTGGAAACAAAATTATGGCCAAAAATATCCTTTTTCCTTTGGATATTAGCAAGAGGTACACTTTTAACTTGGGATAATCTAATCTAGTAAGGGTTCCAAGGGCCTTCATTATGTCCTTTATATCGTCAAGAAGGGGAAATGATTGAACATCTCCTTAAAACTTGTTCATTTCCAATCACTCTACGAGACAAAGGCACCATCACTTTCAAGCAATCAGACCATAACAGAGCAAGCTTAACTGACACGATTGAACACTAGAGATCCGTTGTCTACACCAATCCAATTCTGAATCAGGCTTGGAAACCTTTCCCAGGTTTTTTTCTATGGGAGGTCTGGAAGGAAAGAAATCATCGAACTTTCAAAAATGAATACATGGTCGCATTCAAGCTCTGGGAAAGGATTAAGCAATGCATACGAGAAACAATATCGATCACCATGTGGATTGAACATGACTGGGAATATCCATCCTAGGAAGAAAGCATCTTAGAAATCTTTGATCTCCATCCCAACTTTGCTCTTTAGACACCGAGAAGGAAAACTCCACAAAGCACCACTCCAGACAAATGGGAACCTCTTCCTGTTGGCTTCACTAAGCTAAAATTTGATGGTGCCTCAAAAGGCAACCCAGGATCAACAGGCCCAGGAGGTGCATTTGAAAACAATAAGGGTGGTATATTAAGGACCTTTGCAGGTGGCTTTTGTATAGACAAAAATAATGGAATAAAATTACAAGCCTTAAAAATGGGTCTTCTCATCGCAGCAATAGAGGGCTATGCCAAATTAGTTGCAAGAGGGGATTCACAAGTCATCATTCTCATGCTTAAAAGAATGCAACATGGCTCAGCTATAAGCAAAATATCTAATAGTCGGTGCCTAGAAGGAGGACTGGAATGTATTCAAGCTCTTCTACCCAAGACAAAGGTCATCGTCCCATCCCACGTCAGGAAAACATCAAACAAAGTTGTTGATCGACTCACTAATGAAGGAGTCACTTGCAAACAACAGATGTTGGACAAATGGCGGGATCCATCATATGAAGGAACCCTCATCAAGGATTGTCTGGCACTCGCAAATGTTGACTATACTCCCCTGGATGGGGTGATTGGGACGTGAAGATGTTGCAACTACTCTTGTTTGATTTTTTGAATGTTTTGGTTACTAGTTTTTTGGTTTTTTTACTCTAGAAGCAGAAGTTCTCTGGCCTCAACTCTGCCCAGGTGTCATATCATAGGAAATGGTTTTCTTGTCATAGACATTTTGGATATAGTTCATGGTTTAACTTTCTATCTCAAATAATCTGGACCAAGACATTAGTCTTTTGATGCTAGTTTGGTTTCCCCAGTGGTAGGCTAGCAGCATAGATCATGTATAGTTTTTCTCTGTTAATACAAATTTCTACAGGCTTGCTTACAAAATAAAATAAATAAATAAATGGGAGATAATTGGAGAAATAAAAATAAAATGAAAGGAGGAAGTAGTTGAAAAAAAGAGATATGATCAATTAAGAGGAAAGATTAATAATGAAACTTGTTAAAGGAGGTTTGAGCGTGTTAAAACAAGAGATATGGTAATGAAAATAGATGAATATAAAGAGGAGAGAAATCATCATAAATATTGGAATCTAAAAGAATAATTAAACAAGAGGAAAAAATGGGGTAGGGGGAGGGGGGGTGTTAATGGCATAGACAATAGATGTTGGATTTCCAATAGTTGTCGAGTTTCTAACTATCTTCTCAATTAATGTTGTTAGGTTATTTTTCAATTTCAAGGGCTTCCTTAATTATACATGATGCATAGTGGGAGGTATTCAAGGACCTCCTCAAGTCCCAATTTTACCCTATCATTTATGAAGAGAACCATAGAATTTGGTGGCACTATTACTGGCAATGGAAAGGATTGATCCGTAAATGGTAGGCCTATGGCCCGTTCGTCTTAACAACACAGATCCTTTGTGGAAAAAAAAAATTGATCTTGTTTCTTAAATGGATACCCTTGTTTAGATTTAGGCTCAAGGCTTCTCTTCAAAACATGGGTGCAATGTCAAATTCACAATGCACTTATGCTTCGTTTACATGTACCAAAACAAACACTCTCTTGATTGTTCTATATTATCATCAACAACCATGCAAATCACATAATCAACAACATGATTACCTTCTCGACCAACTCTTTAGAAGTAGTTATGTTTCTCAGGTAGGAGGTACTCAACCCAACGATGAATGAGGCGTTCCAATAAGAAGGATAAACACTTAGCCAAACAAAATCTCACAACACTCGGCCCTCCCTTTCCAATAAATGGTTGTATGATCCATTGGGGGCTGGAAAACACTAGTCAACAAGTTAAAATGCAACCTAGAGGGACAAATACGGTTTGTGGGTGAGTGGAAATCGATCAACAAGAAAAAAAAAATGTTCTATGGGCAGATTTAGTTGCTTAGCAATGGATAAAAATACCCAGGGACAAATTAAAACACCCGGAGAGATATAAATTTGCCCATGCAGAAGTAAATTCACCTAGGGAGATGTAAATCCGTTCAAGGATATATAATCACATAACAACAAGTGTAGAATTCGCCTACAACAACTAAAAATTCGACCCAAAGGAAGGTAAACTATGTTGTGGCATTTACCAGAGCAAACATTCGAGCACCAACCATTAACAAAGTCATATAGCCATTAACACAACGATAAAACTCACCATTAACACACATATTTTACATTGGAAAACAAACATTTAATTTGAATTTCATTAAGCTCGGGAGATAAATACAGAGGGGTGAGGTATACATAGATGTGTATTGTTACTCACGGACAAAAAATAGATTGTAGATGACCATGGCTCAAAGGCACCTTCACTCATCATGGATAGGCTCTTTAACTCCTTTGTCCATTGATCTTCAAGCAAGTTGTGCTCTTCAAGCTCTCATTTCTACTACTATCTTCCCCATTTCTCCTTGCTTCCCCCTTCTTCACTACAACCTTCATTTTTAATGGGCTACTTGTGGAAGGCCAACCATCACATTGGTTCATTTCCCCTTCCCATTTTTCAAAAAAGACAAAAAAAATTACAAGCTTATTACAACTTTACAAAAGATTTTATGCAAGGATCCAATTCAAATCACACTTCCCCATTTACAAGTTTTTGGTCCCCAAAAGCTTTGACTCCCTTTAATCTTCTTCTCTAATCATCAAGTAGACTCTAGAAAATCTCCAAGAAAGGGTATCTTTGTTGTATGATGGAAGATAAGTTAAATCAAGGCTGCCTTTGACATAAGCCTGTTGTCCATCTCATGGCTAGAAATGGCATTCACTGCTGCAATAGGTCGTTGGACAACCATTGCTCCTTGAGATGCAAGTGCAATGAACTCCTCTTTATCCTTGACCTTGACTCTCCAAGCTTTCTTCTTAGTTATTTGATTTTTGGGATGGAGTTTCGGGTGAAGCCTCCAACATTTGGCTTCCCAATGTCCAGTCAATCTACAATGTTGACAGTAGTTCCTACATGGGCTAATTGGCCTTCTAGAGTGCCAACAATCACTAGACTTATGACCCATTCTCTTGCAACAGAAACAAACTATGCCACACCTCTTCAGTTTGTGTTGATGCTTCCTAGCTTGGTTGCTTGGTCCCCTAAGAGTTGGAGAAAATATGGATGGTGGAATCATCTCTTTATTGCCCTCTTCCAAGCTTCTACAAGAAAATCTGAGTGGCTTGTTGCACATGGCTTCTTTTATAATTCCTCTTGCCTTAATGAAAGTGGTTTAAGCTGCACTTGTGTTGACTTCTTGGATGCTCTGATACCATTTGATCCGTAAATGAGGGACTTATAGCGCACTCACTTCACCAAAACAGATCCTATGTGGAAATGTATTCTAAGCTTTGTTCTCAAGCTTATACAGAATGCCCTATCTCTAGCAAGGTTGCCAAGCATGTTCTTTTTTCCCTGTCTACTAGGCCTCTGTCCTCTGCCATGTGCAAGGATCTTGGTTCTTTTCTCCTACACAGAGAGCTTTGTCTCAATGTTCTTCAAATGACTATAAGGCCTATAATATATCAACCAAAGTGGACTATTGATGACTAATGCAACTTGCACATTGTAGTTAGCGGTCATTGTAATAAATAACATGTACTCAATGAACCAACTAATGCCAGGTCTCTAAGTTTTAGATTTTGTGCTTGATGCTACTAGAAGTGCAACTTCTTTGCAATGCTCACTATTTTGCAGAAGGCACATGAACTTGCTTTCGTTGGCTGGCTCCATGGCTTGGGTGTTTGGTCATATTTGTAGATCTCTCCCTTCAACCACTCATTAGAAACTTCTAGCTTAGCACATAGAGTTTTGTCACTATTATGCTCACCAAGATAACTAATCCAACTTAAATATTCCTCTAATGATAGAGATAATTGAACTTAGGATTGCCCTTTGCCTATTAATGCAAGCATGAATTCTTGTGAAGCATTCCCTTGAGCTGCATTGAGGATGCGCCATTGTTGGTTACAAATGACTATCTTCAAGAACCTTCTACAAGTGTCTTGCTCCTCAAAGAAAGTATGTGTTTGCTTAAAAGAAATCCATGTTCAAAAGAATATTCAAGGCGAGCAGAAAAGTTGAAGTATCTTCCAGCCTCAAAACAAAGGGACAAATACCCAAATCAAATGGACATATATCCAACATTTCAGCCAAATGTTCAAAATTCAACAAGCAGTTATGTTGTA
>SNQJ01S0198363.1:0-14518 GCA_010110895.2 Picea sitchensis
AATAATTTCCTAAGCAATTTCAGATTTTAAAATAATTTATTTTTGGGGATATCACATCCTTTCCCCCTTCAATAAAACACTATCCAAAATGTTCATTCCTTTCTTGGAACATGATTGGATGACATTTATGCAAATCTCCCTCCAACTCCCAAGTGGCGTCCTCAAGGATAAAGTGCTTCCATTGCACTTTTACCTCGACGACGGCTCTGTTCTGAAGTGCTATTTCTCTCCTATCCAAAATGCGTAAAGGTTTCTCTTGGAACTCGCCTTCTGGTTCCACCTGCACCAAGTTCCAATCGATCATATGAGTAGGGTCATGAACATAATTATTTAACAAAGAAGAATGAAATACATTATGGATTTTTAGATTGGCAAGAAGTGCAAGTTGGTATGCTACAGTTCCAATTCGAGCTAAGATATCGAGAGGGCCACAAAACCTAGGTGCCAAATTGGCACAGTTCCCTAGATTTGGTGAACATTTTTGGGCTTTGACTTTTAAATAGACATGGTCTCCCGCTTGAAATTTTAGGTGTCTTCTCTTTAGGTCCGCATAACTTTCTTGTCTGTCCTAAGCCTCCTTTAAGTTTTTTCGTACTTTTCTTATCATTCTCTCCATTTCCTGGAGCATCTTTGGTCCCACCATGAGTCTTTCCACTGGGTTATCCCAACTAATCAGTGTTGTACACTTTTTGTCGTACATCACTTTGAAAGGGATCATCTTAGCCGAAGTTTGGTACCCATTGTTGTATGAAAATTCCACCAAGTGTAGGTAGTCTTCCCACTTGCTTGGTTTTGTTCTTACGTACATACATAGCATATGTTATATGATTTTTTTTGTTCGTCCAGTCTTCCCATCCGTTTGTGGATGATAACTCATGTTGAAATTCAAGTTAGTATTTAACCCTTCAAACAATTCTTTCCAAAAAGGAGATGTAAATTTTACGTCTCTATCCGATATCACCATTTTAGGAATACCATGGAGTCTAAAAATTTATTTCATGAACATTTTAGCTATGTTAATGGATTTAAAAGTAGACTTTACAGGAATAAAGTGTGCAGACTTACTAAGTTTATCAATTACCACCATAATTGAATCATTCTGTTTTTGAGTTCTAGGCAAACCTGTAATAAAGTCCAGTGATATTGTCTCCCATTTCCATTTCGGCACAGGTAAGGGCTGCAACCGAACAACTTTGTGTTGGTGTTCAACTTTTACTTGTTGGAAATCTTGACACTTACCTAAGTATTATTTTCTTTCTCCCTTCGTATTAGGTCGATAAAATAAATTCCTTAGTGTTGTTACCGTTTTCTGGTATCCCGGGTGACCAGAATATGGTGTCTTGTGTGGTTTGTCCAAAATTGTTAAATTTAATTCCATCGAATCTGGTATGTATATTTTGTTTTTGAATCGTAGAAGGCCTTTTCTGTCCAAAATCAGATATGTCTTGTCTAAATTTTCTGCATTATCTCGTAATTCTGCCACTGTTCTTGTGTAATTTTAGTCGTTATTACCTGTAGCCTTTATCCTCTACTCAAGATCGATTTTTGCCTTGCTACTGTTTATTTCAAACAACCCATGAACTCTTCTTCTTAAGGCATCATGCACCTTGTTTTCCTTACCCTTGATGTGTCTTACCTAAAAGTTAAATTTTCTCAAGAAGGCTAGTCATGTTGCTTGCCTTGCATTAAGTTCCGACTAACTAAACAAAAATTTCACACCGTTGTTATCCATCAATAACAAAAAAATTATGCCCATTATGTAGTGCCGCAACATCTTTAAGGCGTGTATTACCGCTGCCAACTCTAAGTCATGAGTGACGTAGTTTTGTCCGTGTTCCTTTAGTTTTCAGAAATCATAAAAAATAATGTTCCTTTCCTGAGTTAGGATACGACCTAGTCCTTGTTTACTCGCATCTACACAGACGGTGAAGTCTTTGTCTAGATCTACTACTTTTAAAATGGGTGCGATCATTAACAATTCTTTTAACTTATTAAAATTGTCTTGGCATTTTTGTGATCAGTTAAACTTCATTCCCTTCTATTGTAACAATGTGATAGGGTATGAAATTTTGGAAAATCCCTCTATAAATATGTGGTAATATCCAGTGATTCCCATGAACGATCGTATTTCTACTACGTCCTTAGGAATCGACCATTCCATGATGGATCTTATTTTCTTAGGATCGACTGCCATGCCTTCTGCAGATATTACATGTCCTAGGTACTGTATTTTCTTCTGATAAAAGTCACACTTATCGAATTTAGCATACAGTTTGTGCTTCCTTAAAGTTTGCAGAACTATCCTTAAGTGATTTTCATGTTCTTCTTCTGTTTTAGAATATACTAGAATATCGTCAATAAATACCAAAACAAACTTGTCCAAGTACTGACTAAAAATACTGTTCATTAAACACATGAATGCAGTTGGCGCATTAGTGAGCCCAAGCGATATAACTACAAATTTGCAATGTCCATATCTCATTCGAAATGTTGTTTTACTTATGTCCTCATCTTTTATCCTATCCTAGTGATAACCAAATCGTAAATCCGATTTATAAAAAATCTTTTCCCCACCTACTTGATCGAACAAATCATTTATTCTAGGTAAGGGGTACTTGTTATTAACAGTCATTTTGTTTAATTGTCTATAATTGATGCATAATCTCATAGTTCCATCTTTCTTTTTCACAAAGAGGACTGGTGATCCCCTTGGTGAAACACTCGGTCTGATATATTCTTTGTCCAACAATTCTTGTAATTGAAATTTTAATTTCATTAATTTCGACAAACCCATTTGGTAGGGTGCTTTTGATATAGGCGTTGAACCAGGTAGTAGGTTGATAGAAAATTCTATCTCCCTCCTTGAGGGTAATTCAGGTATCTCATCAACAAACACATCTCTGAAGTCATGCAAAATGACAAAATCCTCCAGGTTGGGTTTATTCTTTTTTTCTAACAGGGTTTTTACTTGGATGGAGTAAACGTGACAACCCTTTCTCATACATTTCTTAAATTGCATTGCTGAAATCTATCTAACTGAGATTGGTTTTTGTATACCTTGAACTGTCCTAGCAGTGTCATTTTCGTCTTTATACTTGAGTGATTTTTCATAACAATCTAACGCTTATTTATGCCTTTCTAACCAATCTGTTATGATAATTACATCATGAGACCCTAACGGTAGAATGTTCAGAATTGTCTTCCTAATTTCTCTTGTATCTCTTACCTAAAAAAAGGTCCTTAGCCACAAAGGATTAGATTTGGAATCCTTTCTCAAGGTGACAGTTGGATTAGTTGGAATTCTAGAATTAAAGTTTCCTAGGAGGAGTATATTACATTCATTTCTCATACTGTAAACATGTTGTTCTAAGCATTATTAGGGACACATTCTATCTGGATTGTTTTTTGTATAAAAAGTAGAATTAATAGGTGGAAAATAAAAAAATTATATACACATATTCTTAGCGTTGATATAAATATCCACCCAAATGAATTGATTGAGAGGGTTATTTTTATGAAGACAAATGCGAGGATTTTTTTTTCTTTCTTATGTATCAAGCTATGCTTCCAACCCCTCTACACGAGGATTCCTTGTTCCATGTTGATCACAATATAAATTCTTCTAGGTTAGGGAGCTTTTCCTTGATTGTTTTTGTTCTTGGTTGTTTTTTCCTATTTCTTGTAATCTTTTCCTTGATTGTTTTTGTTCTTGGTTGTTTTTTCCTATTTCTTGTAATCTAACCTCCAATTTATGTAGTTGAGTCTCTCAAACCTTCCTTTATATATATATATGAACTTGATATTGAAATATTTTTTTTATTAATGTTTTTAGACTGTCACATGTTGTTCCATGTTTGGTACACAAGGAATTGTAGGTCTTCTGTCTATGTAGAAAGCACTTCTCAATAAAATAAGATTCATTTTCTTCTTTCAATTATTCTATATATTATATAAATTTAATATAAAAATATTATGTTTTAAATAGATATTGAAATAATCTATGAAAAATCTAGATTGAAATAAATTTTTATAACAAAAATAACAAAATTAAAATACAAAATAGTCCCAAAGTTGATGTAGAACAATGGCTGAAGAGTGCTACTTAAGTGAAGTCATATATTTAAATCAGAAACATTTAACTAAAAATACAAAATACAAAAATCAATTAAAAAATAATAATAATAAAACTTTACATAAATAAAATACAAAATGAATGAGAAAAAACCCTATATTAACACAAGTAAATTGTAGTGCTGACTTCTCAATTCTTATTTTAGAGTTATATTCTCTTTCTACCATCTTATGTACAATACAACGCAATCTTTTAATAACCCACAAAAATGGGCGCACTTTTAAAATAAACGTCAACTAATAATGATATAGTAATGTCGGGATATTGTGAAGAAGACTATTGAATCATTTAATAACCCACAGAAATGGGTGCACTTTTAATAATGATATAGTAATGTTAGGAGAACCAAACTACGTAAAAGCATATTTGAATTAAAAGAAAAAATTTACATGACTTATATGACTTATTAAAAGGAATTCGGATGTGTTAATACTTCTATGTTCTTGTTTTATTTAATGCTATAATAAGACATCATTCTTAAAGATTGTGCAAAATTCATTTACAGGGAAAGATAAAAGGATGGTAAAGTGCGATAGAAGGTGGGATAGACAAGTCAAGTTTAATGAAACAGGGGCGGTAAACTGTTAATATATAACTTGCGATACATAGGATTAGATATGATAGACAATTATAGAATTTCTATTTAAAATTTTAACTTTTATAATTTTTGTATTTTTATATTTTAATTATTTTTTATAACTTATTAAATCTAAAACATGTAATTTTATATTTCTTTTAATTTATCAAACATTATCAATTACATCTGAAGATTAGAGACGTCATTCTTGTACAAAAGCATGACCATATAAAATCGCCATGACCAACCTAAAAGCTCTTAAAAATAGAGGCGTCAATCTTCTACAAAAGCAGACCATATAAAATGGCTGTCACCAACCAAAAAGTGTTTGAAAATAAAGAAGGCACACACAAGCTAAGATAACATAATATATCATCATTACCATCGAAAGATTATACGATTATCTCCACTGAAACAATATCACGATATTGTTAAACAAAATAACTGTAAGATGAAAATTAATTAAATTAGGATATTATACCAAGTGATTATGGTATCATACTAGTAATACTAAGAAATTATTATGTAATTACCATTTTCCAATAATTAACAAACTTACTTAAAATTAAGAATTTACTTTATTATTCACTTTTTACTTTTACATTATTAGATTCACATTTATACCATTACCATATCTACCATACACCTAACCCACAATTACCTTTGTCTTGTCTAAGTACTTATGGCAGCCACCCACATAATTACCATTAGTTTCAATGGAAGCCTCCATAATTTCCTTTGCCTAAGTACTTGTGGCAGCCAGCCTTCTTGGCTAGCCTAACTCTTCAGTCCATTAATGTATCTAATTTGTCTTTTTGCAATCCGTTTGTATTTCATTTGTGAGAGTAACTTTCGAGTAGATTAATGAATTCTGTTTTTTTTTACAGTAGTAATAAACATTATTAATAAAATAAACAGTTTTCTAAATTTATTAGTTTGTATTAAAGAAATGGCTGTGAGAGTAATTCCTTCAACATATTAATGAATTTTTCTTTTTCATAGTAAATTTAAAGATTTTAAGGTTAGTGGTTTTAATAATATATTACTAATAAAATGAGAATTACTAGAATTAGGGTTAATGATTAGTGTATGTATTATTACTACATTATTAATAAAATAAACAACTTTATAAATTAATATATTAATAATATCTATTAATAAAATAAGTTTAACAAATTTAAAGTATTTAGAGAGTTTAGATTTTTAATAATATATCATTAATAGTTAGAGTTAATGTATGCATTATTACTTACATTAATTATTGGTAGCAGATTATTATTAATAATATTAAATTATTATTGTAAAAGTGATTAATATTATATTATATTATTAATATTAATGAATACTTAATATCAATTATTAACAATATAAATAGTTAATAGTTATTAAAATAAATATATATTTATTATTAATATAAACTTTATTATTATTAATGAATAATAATAATAGTTATTAATATTATTAATAACATTTTATTGATTGATTTAATCATAACTAATAGTCATTAATAATACTATTCATAAAGTTTTATGAATATATTGATAATTATTATACATTAATAATTATTATATTATTAGTTAATATTAATATACATAATAAATATACAATGGGTATTTTAGATATGTAACATACATACCTTTATACACTAATTATTAATCAATATTACTAATTAAAGAGGTCACCAAGAATGTATATTAATAATATATTGAAGTAAATGGTTACTAGGATTAGGGTTAGGGGCTATCAAGATTATGTTAAGGCCATATTAGAGTTATGCTTATTCTTATTAAAATTAGAGGTATGGCTATTTTGCATAAGATTTATTTTATAATAACAATAAAATGATTTGAATCAATCTCTAGTCAATAATAGTAAATAGAAAAGAAAAAAAAAACAGATTTTGGAAACATTGAAAAATAAATGAAAGTGATTTTGATTAAAAATTGATAGGAGTCTACTTTTCATTTTGGGAGGTTATATGTGGTGTAAAATATTTGAAAAAAATGAATAATTCTAAACATTTCCACATTTCTTGATTAAGAAAAAGTTAATGTTTCTTTATTCTTGCTTAATCTCTTTATAAGAAGGAAAAAAAAAAAATATTGTGTATTTAAACCCATTTGTTATAAACATTAAATATCAAATTTTACTATATTAAAAGAAAATATAATAAACTTGAAATTTTGTGCATAAACTTCATTTAGGATAAGTTAATTACAAAATTCATTTAATTAGATATTAAAAATGTTTGACATAATTTCAAATTAAATATATCTATAACATATATATATTATATACATTTTATACAATTTGATGTTGAAAATGTTGATATAATTTATTAAATTTCAAATTTTATTATGTTAAAAGAAAATATAATTAACTTGAAATTTGTTCCATAAACTTCACTTAAGATAAGCCAATTACCACATACATTTGCATCAAGAAATGATGAAAATAACCCTTGTCACAATGTTATGGAAAATATCGTGGTCGCCATAAGGTGGCAAACAATGTTTGTCATCGTAATGTGATGAACACACACCTATCATCATAAATGTCTTGTTGTTGCAATATGATGAACATAATACATTCATGTTCATCACATAGCCATATGAAATATGATGAACATACAAAATTTATATGTTCATAACATATCCACTTTTTACTTAAATTTCATGACGTAGAAAAGTGATGAACATATCCCCATCATCGTACTATCCCTATCATCGTCAATATGTGATAAACATTATCCTATCGTCGCAATGTTATCAAAATATCACCATCTTTGCAATGTGATGCAAATATCCCATTCCTCCCAATGTGACAAACATAGGCTTGTCATCCCAATGTCACAAACATAACCATATTTTCACAAAGTGACAAACTCAGTATTATACCAACATATGGTGTGATGAATATAACCATATTGTCGCAATGTGATTTAACATAACTATGGTTGACTTTGATTGACTGCGACCATGGTTGACCATGGTTGACAATGGTTGAACACAATACAAACTATACGGGTCCCAATGTGATGAACATAATGATATTGTCAGGATGTGATGAACATGAGTGGCCATAAAAATATTTTTCGCAATGTGATGAGCATGTCTTTCCATAACCATATTGTCGTAATCTGACGAATACAAACCATATTTTCACAATGTGATAAACATGACTAGCCATAACCATATTAATGAATCTGAAAAACATAACCTCATCATCATGATGTGATGAACATAACCATATTTTTGAAGTGCGATGAACATAGCCTCGCTATCCTAATGTGTTGAACATATCCTCATCATTTGTGACACAAATATCCTGTCATCAAAATATGACAAATGTCATGTCATCACTTATGATTAGAACATCGCCTCGTCGTCGAGATAAATATCGTGGCATCGCTATGTGATGAACACATGCCATTTATTTTCATCACATTGCCATTCGACATACATGATGAACATAGAACATTTATGTTCATCACATTGCCACTTTTACTTCTAACATACTCACATTGCAATGTGATGAACATAAAACCCTCATCCTGAATATCCTCGGGCCATCATCAATATTTGACAAACAATATATTGTCATCGAACAGATGAACATAACCCCATCATTTCAATGTGATGGAAATATCAAGTCATTATATTATGATGAAAATATCTTGTAGTCGCACTCTGAAAAACTTATCCCCTCTCTTGTAATGTCACGAAAATAACCATATTGTAAAGATATGACAAACATAGCCTTGCCATCACAATTTCATCAACATAGCTTCATTGTCACAATGTTACGTGAATATCATGTCGTCATAATTTCACAAACACTTCAAAATTTCACTATCTGAATATCATCCGTAGTCTTGGTCAACTATGGTCATGGCTAGCCATGGTCACCTATCAATAACAATTGTCAAACATGGTTAACCATTGTCAACCATAGTTAACCACAATCATGGTCAACCAAGGTCAACCATAGTGAATAATATCCATAGTGAACATCAACCATAGTGAAGGTCTAGGAAACATTAGGACGGTGAAGGTTTATGGAATTTAACCATGGTCCTCATCAACCAGAATTAACCATGTAAACCATATAATCAACCTTTCCTTCCCAAAGTCAACAAATTTCTAACAAAGAAGCCATGATCATGGCCAACCATAGTCAACCATGGTCATTGTAAATTAATATATTATTTTCATCACATAGCCATTCTTTAACATAATGATGAACATATGACATTTATGTTCATCACATTGTCATTTTTTACATAAATGAATCTGCCATTTCAATGTGATGAACCTAAAACCCATCATCGTCAATATGTGATGAACAATATACTTTCTCCAAGAATGTGATGAACATAGCCCCTGCCATTCTAATGTGATGAAAATATCTTGTCATCATATTGTGATGAAAATATCTTATCATCACAATATGACTTAACTTTAGTCCCTCCTTCCAATGTCACAAACAACTATATTGTCACTTACATGATGAACATAGCCTTGTCATCACAACGCCATCAACATAATTTCATTGAAACATAATCTTTTACATGAATATCATGTCAGCCATAATGTGACAACACTTCCAAATTTCACTAGTTGAATGTCATCCATAGTCTTGGTCAATCATGGTCATGACTACTCATGATCGCTTATGAAAAAAAAAATTGTCTAACATGGTTAACCATTTTCAACCATGGTCATAATAACCAAGTTCAACCATAATGAAGGTCATCTATAGTAAAATTCAACTATAGATGAAATGATCCAGATTTTATGAGCGTAATGAAGAAATATAGATTATTAACAGGTACAACACAAAAATAACACAGATACAAGAAGATTGGTTTTCTATTCAATAACTTTAAAATTAAGATGAAACCAGAAATGCAGCGGGAAACAAGTTTGTTGGAATGGTGGTGGCCATCTCCTCTCGAGAAGAGATGTGATCGCATGCTGGGCGATTCAAGCAAGAAGAAGGTTACAATGAGGGCCTTCAGAGCCTTTACACAATAACAAAGAAAAAACCCTAGAGATACAAATACTAACCCTAGGAGATGAAAATGCCAAAAGTCACACAGCCCCGCTTCTGGTGACAAGTTAGTACATCAACTTCCCACTACCGTAACTTTGCATACGATCTCCGCTTTAGGCATGTGATAGCTCACTGGAAATGTATCATCGAGACAATCATTTTTGGGGCTTGATAATGCCTTTGGCTATTATAGAGAAGATCGATCCCAAAAACTCATTTAGGCCCCTCAAATGGCCCTCCCGTGGGTTAAACCAAAAATAGTAACTGTCAAAATGGTCAAAAAAATTGTTTTGAGCGAGTTGGAAAGGTGGTACACCCATATCCATCCGATGCACTTAACCATGGTGAAGGTTCATGGAAGTTAACCATGGTCATGGCCAACCATAATTAACCATGTCAACCATAGTGAACCTTTCCTTCCCAAAGTCAAAAAAAGTTCTACCAAAGTTAACCATGATCATGGCTAACCATAGTGAAGCATGGTCATTGTAAATTAATGCATTAATACTTTAATAATGTATTACTAAAGTATTGATACATTTTCAAATGAGCCACCCTTTTAAAATTAATTTGTATTTTCATTGTAATAATATACTTTACATTTCATCATTAAGTCATTAATATTTTAATGTACTAATATATTACATTAAACATTAATGTATAAATTAATTAATACATTACATCATTAATGCATCATGCAATTAATAAGTTACTTTATATATTAATGTAAATTAATATTTTAATTTTTACACATTACATTAATATAATATATCAATATATCATTACATTATTAATGTATTAATTTATTATTGTATTAATACTTTTAGCAATGTATTAATTAATAGACTACACTATTAATGTATCAATCAACTACATTACACATTAATGTAACATAATACTTTAATTCTATACATTACATTTATACATTATTAATGTCTATTTCATTAATGTAATACATTACATTGATAGATCTCATTAATTTGTATACATTAATATAATATTAATGTATTGTCTAATTAATACACAATTATGTGTATTAATATATTAATGGTAGTTCCAAAGACATGTAGATTGTCAATTAGCCGCAACCATTTTAGAAAAGTGGTTAACATAATTAAAACCATTAATTTGGAAAGATGGATAAATAGGATCTGCATACATCAACCAACTTTATAAAATGGTTATTGATAGTCAAATACTGCAATTGTTCATGAACTGAAAGCTTTATTATGTGATATACAAATATTTGATTTGCAAAGTTCTGCAGAGATGAACAACCGTAGGTCAATATAGAATGTTCCCTACGACTCAGAATAGAGAAACATAGGTCGCACATTATTCTGCGTAAGGTCGTGATTTTGAATTTATAAACAGCAGATACACTTTAAAGGGATAGGATCGCTGCAATTGTTCTTGACCTGTAACAGACGGTCCAGATGTTATGGCAGTTCAGTTCAAGTGATTTCAGAAAATGTCGGTTACAGAATTTAGCAGATTAATTAGCAATAGAGGCAATTAATATATAATTTGCAGCATTCTGCGTTTGATCAGTTTGACCTTTTCATCTGTTAATTTTGTTACTTACATTGAATTTACCGATCTATCACAATCTTCATTTTCATTTCGATTTCCAATTCCTACATTCAATGCCTACCTGCATACATTTTGTCGTCTTAGTAATAACTTCAAGAAACGTCTCAATTGCAACTTTCCATGCTTGACCATCGCTTGTTGCGCATATATCCACCACATTTTGTATTTGTACTCGTACTAATAATTTAAAGGAAACCAGTCCAATGTAGTCTTAGTGAGACGGACGTTTCAATTTTACTAATCGTAGCATTTGTACTTGTACTAAGGCGGACATTTCAATTCTACTACAGTATACCGTGGAACTAAACGACTTATCCTATAGGATGCTTTTCAAAAAGCTATTGTGAATGATTCATGCACAGTAGGAAATCCACAAACTGCAGGACATGAATCACCACATTTCCATTCCACGGACAAGAAGTCAGAAATCCACCGAGTGCCGGACGCTTATCACCACACTTTCATTCCACGGACAACAACCAACTTTCAAATAGAGAATCTTTTTATATAGAACGAGTACATGTGAAAATGAGGGTAGTCTCACATTCAAGTCTACATTTACAATCCTGTCTACCTAACAGATTTCTACTGGTGTCCATTCCGACACCTTCTCTCAACCTTAATTTCTTTCTTTTTATTAATGTGGTCTCAAATAGCAGCACTACTTCCGGAACGCACTCACAATGGAATCAAGAATTACTAGAACTGTTGCATCAAGAAGTATGTCCAGCTGACATCCCACGGTCTCTGTACTCCACCGCCATCAACGACAATGCCAAAACCAAATCCAATATCCCTTCCCAATTCCATGGTATTTGCAATGTCAATTTTACGTATGAAGGAACAGATGAATATCTTAGATTTCTCAGATCAAGACCCGGATGAATGGCCCATATTTCATTCAAAACACATCAGGAACCCGGATGAAATAAGTTGGTCGAATTCATTGTTTATTTCCAAACAATGTTTGTACCTCTCCTCCTGTATAGTGGAAAGTGATTTTAACACCATTTTGAGCAACTCAGAAAAAGGAGGGAAGTTGTGTGCATGACCCCATGTGGGAGAGAATGGAAGATCTCATTTCAAACTAGGATATTTTGGACATTAAATTGATAAAAGGGAAATAAACATGGAGTAATAAGAACTCTAGTTGGTGTCACATTGTTTTTCGCCTAGAAAAATTTCTTATTCATAGAAACTTTTTTCTTGTTTTTCTTTTCATCATTTCAAAAATACTTGATCCTTATTTTATGAACAGAACGAAATGAATATATACTATTATTAAAATATGCTTAACAAAGAATAACAGATATACAATAAAATTGGTTTCTATTCAATAAGGAAATAAACTAAAACTGTAAAATGTAGCGAAAAAGAAGCTTGCTGCAATGGTGGTGAGTTATCTCTGAGAAGAGATGCGACTATTGAGATTATTCACAAGAATATGAGTACAATGAGGCTCTGGAGGCGTTTTACAATAAACATAATGCGAAAAACCGTAGACAAAAAAATAACCTAACCCTAGGACATGAAGAGCCAAAAGTCATGTGGGCCCGTTGGGGTAAATTAGTACATCAACTTCCCATGGTCGTAAATTTTGCATATGATCTTCGTTTTGGACGCACAATATCACATTAGAAAGGTCTATCCGAGGAATTTGGTGAGTCATAAAATCATTGTTTAGGGCCTCAAAATGACCACAGAAGTCGGGGACCCAAAAACTAAGAAAAAACTGCCAAATTGGAAAACTACCAAAATGAGTTAGTTGCAATAGATGGGAGGCCGCTAACATCCATATGAATCAATCCTCCACCCTTAGGAAGCAATTTTCTCCATTGCGTTGAGTGCCCCAATCAGATGAAGAAATTTCTGTTGAATTTGGCCCTGGGTGAGCCACTTGCCTTAGCGCAGGAGTTGTCGTGCTTTGACAACTCGATAAAGTTGGATCCTTTGCTAGCGAATTCCCTTGACTTGTGTGTCCACAATATGATCACTGTATTCATTTTGTATGTAGTCGAGGTTGAGATATGTTGGTTTCGATTGTTCTATTATCTCTGAGGTGTCCAATAATGGTGGAAAATAAGGTCGAAGGAGATCCACGTTGAACATTGGGTGCATACCAAGGAAAGGAGAAATGTTGAGCTCAAAAGCATTGTTACCCATGTTGAGACCTAATTCTGTGCCCCTTCCCCTCCTCTCTCATTTCCCCATGCCGTCATCAAAATTATTCCTCTTCTCGTTGGTTAAGTTGGTTTTTGATTACTATGTGACTTAGGTTTTTATCATTCTCTCCCTTGATTGATCCTTTGCACCAATTTTTTTTTCTTGAAGGATAATTGCATGTTGTGGTTTGAAGTTTGAAATACTTGTCATCATGTTTTCCATTGATTGAGCATGAAATAGGGAGACCAAGTCCTTTCACATGGAAGATCCGCAGAAAAAATGCAACAACTCAAGGAAGTCCATTTCGGGCTTATATTTTAAGCCAAATAGAGAGGTTATTTTTTCAATGGTGGAGACCCAACAAACCAGATAGATCAACGACTCTCGTGCATTTGGATTCCCAATATTGTGTGAACTTTAATAGGAATTACTACATTACTTCGACATTCGAGCATTTGAAGTTGCCATTGTTTCGAATCTCCCAAAGTATCGAAGACCTAAATTGCCACGCCACTTCGGGAGATTAGTTATCCAAGAGATATCGATACTATACATTAAAAAACTATCGAACCCTGAGGAGCCAAAGAGGCTAAGATTCAAAGCTATGAAGTGTAAGAGTGGGCCCTCACTGCCACATCACTTCGCGAGTTCATTTATCCGGGAGGTTTTGATCCATAGAAACCATAGATCCTCGAAGTCCTGAAGTGTTAAAGAAACGTGACACTCATCGTTCATACACATGGAACTAGTTTCAGGTCATTTGGGTTACATCATGCAATCATTTTATAATGTCCCCAATTTGGGACATCATCACAGGGCAGAGATTTATGATGACCAGAGTAGCCAGATGGGTGCTAGAGAGAGTACATGGGTATTTGAGAGGCATTGTGGGGTCCATCTTGCATTGATGATCATATTCCATCATTATGAGACATTCCACACGGGTTGGCTTTGGTTTCGTTGCATTTCGACAATTTCCATGATTTTGACTATTTTGA
>SNQJ01S0198365.1:0-17186 GCA_010110895.2 Picea sitchensis
GGCCCTACCTTAATGTAACTGGAAATTAATGTAAAAGATAATTAATCTGGTTAATATTAATTATATTATAAGATAAGTGAGGTTGGCCCTGTTGTGCCAATATACACTTCCGTTGACAGGATTAGGTTAGTATAAGTAAAGGTAAATTCCCCTTTGAGGAAATATAACTTTCATGTGAGTTTGGAAATTTCAACAAGTACACTTCTTTGGGAAAAGTGCGTAGCTCTCTTGGGTGCTAGAGTTCTAGGGTTTGAGCACCCTCTTGTGTGCTAGGGTTTATCTTGGTTCTTGAAGAATATAGCAAAGGATTTGGATGGGTTTTCTTCCCTTTTTGAGAAGGGTTTCCCAGGATACATCTTGTGTTCTTGTGCATGGTGCTTCTTCTTGTGATCTTGGTTGCTACAACATTTATGGTTATGGTTAAATGCTAAAATGAAATGAAATTCATGATTAACCTAACTTATTGAAAAATCAACATGGTATCAGAGCATAGGTATTAAAATAACCCATTTCACAAGCATCCACCAAGTCTCATCTCACCTTTTGCAGAACTGTATGACCCTTCTAGGGTTTCTAGAAAATTTCATATGACCCTCCTTTCATTGGTGATTCTACCCTTAATAATTGGACACTAGGGCCAACTTTGTCATAGAATAGTACAACCTCTTCCAGTGCATCTCCAGAATCTCTCAAAACGAAATTCTGAGAAATTTTGATTTTTGGCCCTAGGGTTTCTAGGGTGCCGAAATATCCCGTAGAATATTATTTCTAGATTTCTGAAGAAATGTTCTCCTGAATCAACAAGCATCTCCATGAAACTATAAAATTAATTGTTGGCAGTCATAAGTCTAAAATAATCCAAGGTTGATAATTCAACCTAATCATTAGGTTTTCAAAATCTAGTTGGCGAGAAATTGAAGAAACCAATCTAGTTGGCAATTTCAGCTCTTGGAAATCAAGGCTTCTAGTCACTCTTGAATAATATGACCTCTTGGATGTGACAACTAAAACCCTACCAGCCACAACTACATATATAGGGAAGAAGATAAGAAAGGGAGAAGATATCAAAGCAAGAAAATTAATCATCTACTCAGTAAGAGATCACCTCTTGCCTTGTATTGTCAATCTAAAGACAACCTATGATATGTATGAAGATTTAAAAGGAATGTTTGAAAGTGACAACACCCTTAGAGCTCTTACCTTAAATATCCAACTTCAAATTACCAAGATGACAAAGGGTGACACAATTTCCATCTTCTTTATGAAGCTATCAGAGATTAAAGAACAACTAGAGACCATTGTGGAAATCATGTCTGAGAGAGAAATTGTCTTAACCACTCTCCAGAATCTTCCAAAACCATGGGAGCCTTTCATTCAGAGTATCAGTGGAAGATAATCTCTACCAACCTTTGATCTTCTATGGACATAGTGTACTCAAGAAGATCTTAGACTTAGAAATAGAGGAGTGGAAGATTCCTCAGAAGAAAATCATGCTCTTTCTCTTCATACAAAGAAGGGAAGAAAATTCAAAATAAAATTCAAGAAAACATTTAAAGGTGAAAAGTCTTCATCAAATCCAGGTTATCAAAGAAGAGATGTTTCAGAAATTCAGTGCTTCAAATGTGACAGTTATGGACACTATGCAAGAAACTGTCCAACTAGGAAGAAGGGAAGACAATACGATTCCACCGATGATAATGATCCATATCCATTTCAAAATAATGAATACAAGGGAGAGTAAAAGTACTTCCTCTAAAACTAAAGCATGACTACAAATAAGGTAAATCAATTGATTTCAAATTTTAGAGTTGATTGCATTTTTGAAACAAATCCCTAGTCCATGGTACGAGAGTCCAAACCATATTTGATTGATTATTATGTGAGACAATCAGAGATGTTGTCCTTAAAGAGGAGATAACCATTCAAACAAAACTAGAGAATCTCAGATAGAGAATGATAGTCAGACAAGTACCTTCTCCCCCTTCAACAGTTCAGAGGGAGACAAACATTATTACAGTTGATCTAGTTTCTTCAGTTGATATGTTCAAAGATATTGCAGTAAGACATAATAGGTCTACCTAGACTCACTCTGCAAGAGGAAGATAAACATACTAGTCAGAGGTTTCTCACAAACAGAGGGAGTTTTCTATGATGAGACACTTGATCCAGTGAACCTAATACACTTCCATATGTACTATCATCCATGAGTGGGAAACTATATCATATATATAGATTCTTGATGAGTTTGGATTTCAACAAGAGTGTTGTTGATCCAAACCTATATCATTACAGTATTGGTGATGAGAGCCTGACCCTGATGACTTATTCAGAAAGCCTTGTTGGATACAAGTAATCCTTGACTTCTGAATTCAAGATGAAGAATCTAAGTATGATGCACTACTTCTTGGGACAAGAAGCATGACAGAGGACCATTGAGATTTTCCAGAGTCAAGAAAAAATAGGTAGTGAAAATATTAAAGAAGTTCAGTATGACAGAATGCAAAATCCACCATGATAGATTTAAAGAAGAAGATTGATGATGATCTAGATGAGACTGATCCACAATTGATTGAATCACTGATGTATCTAGTTAACACCAGAATTGATTCATACCATACAGTGAATGTGCTTAGTCATGTCATGAGTCAGTCGAGACAGACTCACTAGACAACAAAAAAACATGTATTGAGATATATATACAAGGCACAATTGGATATGGCCTGAAATATGCCTCCAGTGTGAACTTGAGTTTGCAAGATATGCCAATTCAGATTGAGAAGTAATTACAGTGGATCGAAAGAGCACATACAGTTGATGTTCTACTATGAAGTTTTCCATGGTTTCCTAATGCAGCAAGAAACAAAACTCTATGGCCTTGAGTACCATAGAGGAAAAGTATATAGAATCAAGTGTGTGAAGCAATGTGGCTTCAAAAGATTATGAAAGATTTACTTGACCATGAGATGAATCCTATGATGATAAACAAGATCCGTGTGTAAATCTCCTTAAGAACCCAGTGTTTCCTGATGGATAAAACACAATGAGATGAAATATCCTTATATCAAAGATATGATGCAAAGGAAAATCATACACATACATTACCTTCCTACACATGAGCAGATTACAGACATATTCACCAAACTAACTTAGTGAAGAATGCCTTCCTAGTTGAGAGGGAGTATTGATGACTCCATCCAAGAAAAAATTTAGAGTACATCCATGTGAGACTTGGTATGATGAAGAATGCATCCCTAGATGAGAGAGAGTGTTGATGATTGCAACTATGTGAGACATTCTCCAACTTACAAACCTGTGAGATGTTGATCATTGCAGCTATGTGAGTCTTTCTCTCAACTTAAAAATTTGAGAGAAAGCCCCTAAATAAGGGTACGTGGTTCCTACCTGAGACAGAGTTGGAATGTAGAGATGACCTCCTCCACGCATAGAGTTGAGAATAACTCCATATGATTATCTAGTGGGAAAGGCGATCTGTTGAGTTATATGTGCATGTGGCTGAGCATAAGGTGAACGTGTGAAATACCAAAGTGTTGGGTGCATCGTCATGTGAATAGAAATGAAGATGATGTATTAGCCTCCTCTGAGTAGCATAGTTGACGAGAAAAATGCAGATGATTCTCCTGTGTGATATAGTCAGAAAGAAGATCTATAGAGTGGATGTGCTTGTGGATGAGCACAGGTGAACGTGTGAAGATATGGTTCTCGTGTGTAATGCAGTGAAACAGAGATATGGACATCCCTATGGATGTGCCTCTAGTGGATGAGCACTAGTGGGTGTATCAGATCCTTTTCTATATTGTACAAGAGTCAAGCCTGCCTGTAACCCTAATAGTAATGTAAAGGGTACAGGTCGACCCTACCTTAATGTAACTAGAAATTAATGTAAAAGATAATTAATCTTGTTAATATTAATTATATTATAAGCTAAGTGAGGTCATCCTTGTTGTGCCAATAGACACTTTTGTTGACAGGATTAGGTTAGTATAAGTAAAGGTAAATTCCCCTTTGAGGAAATATAACTTTCATGTGAGTTTGGAAATTTCAGCAAGTACACTTCTTTGGGAAAAGTGCACAACTCTCTTGGGCGCTAGAGTTCTAGGTTTTGAGCACCCTCTTGTGTGCTAGGGTTTATATTGGTGGTGAAGGTCTTTCTCTTGAATAATGTAGCAAATGATTTGGCTGGGTTTTCTTCCCTTGTTGAGAAGGGTTTCCCAGGATACATCTTGTGTTCTTGTGCATGGTGCTTCTTCTTGTTATCTTGGTTGTTGAAACATTTATGGTTATGGTTAAATGCTAAAATGGAATGAACTTCATGCTTAACCTAACTTATTGAAAAATCAACAATGCAGGGTTATAGCATAGTACCTAGGGCAGACGTCGAGTCACACTTTGCAGAGTATACCTAGAGGGTGTTTCCATGTTGGAGTTTCACTTGCACAGATAATTTGCTCTAGTGTTGGTTGGTGTAACTATTCTTCCTACTAGATAGTGGTTTTCTTGATTTATTGTCTAGAAAGTTTTCTAGTGTGTGCTTGGTTTTAAACGATAGTTAAAGCCTTACTATGTTTTTGATATTTTCACAAAGTGGAAGATCAAGATCTTTGTCAGTTGAGAAGGCTTCAGGGCCTGCCGCCGGTTGCATTAGAGTCACCACCACCATCGTTTCGACGAAGACTTGACCAAAAATTGTCATCCAAAGTGATTGGGCTGTAAGAAACTGTGCTTGAGCCTGCTCCGAGAGGAGATTACTTGACTCCAGAGGAACCTACTGTTTCTGACCTTGGAGTGGAAGCTCTCGGGCCAGCCAAACCTCCAATCACTGACTTGTTAGTGCCAATTGTTCCACATGATTTTGGTCACTCTGGTGATGTATCTACAGTTATGTGATCAGGCTCTCATAAGGAATTTTTTCTTGGGAAAAGTGACTATTTTATTCCTCTACAAAGAATATTTTTAAAGTGAGTTCGCAGGTTGCATATGATGGAGAGTGCAAAAATCCTCATTCTCATAGGTTTCTCTATACTTGGCCTGTGAGGAGTTCACAGTTTGCTCGATAAGTAGGGTGGGAACTTGTTTCAAGGCTAAAAATGGAAGAAGAGGTTACGAAGGTTCTAGAAGAGAATCTTCTAGAAAATGAGTTGGCATTCACATGTTTGGCATCCTATTGACTTCTCAGATTTAGTGGGATCATCCTCATCCATTTAACCATCTCTCCTTCTCCTATATATTGAAAGGTTTCTCATGGAAAAGGTGAAGGAAGATCGAATGGAGAATTGATGAAAGAATTGTGTGAAGAACCATGTTTGGATTGAAGCTTGAAGACTCTAGTTGTCTATCAAGTTGTACTGGATCTTCTTCATGCAAGTGTAGATCAAGTGTGTGTGTTGGAACCAAGGATCACTGAAAGGAAGCTTGTGACATCAAGACGATCTGGTTGTATCTTCTACTTTCATTTAATATAATACAATGACATGTCCCTTTCCCATAAAATCACTCTTATTTTATTGCATAACTCCTTGATCATATGCATAGGTTGAAATTGAATATACTTCACTATCTTCACTTTGGTTGGTTTTTGTTGTCTTGGACCTGATTTCACAAGAGCACTGGAGAAAAGTAGGAACAACAAAGACCTAAGGAAGTGATATAAAGGTATGTCACTCATTCCTTCCCGGTAGTAGATTCAATGAATTCAACTTAGAGAAAGAGTCATGTCCTGTCTTGTTTTGTTCTAGATCCAGGTGGATCTAGGGAGATCAGTTAGTGTCTGCACCTATCGATTTATCCAGTAACAAAATTGGCGACTCCACTAAGGATTCAACCCATTTCTATGGATTTTTCTTTGCCATTTTCTCTTGACCTACCCTTTTTCATTTCCAATCAATCTCCGAGTCTTTAGGAGATCCTTACAGACTCTATGGATCTAGAAGTTCACTCAAAAGTTCTTTCCTTTTTCCAAATTTTGCTTGATTACAAACCTTCTCGCACTGTACCTTTCTGTGACCTGCAAGAATCACTGAAGTTCACACCCTAGTGTTCAGTTCAGTGCGACCTTCTCACACCCTACCTATGTCTAGGCTGCGAGAATCCTTATTTCTCGCACTGTACCCCACTATCAGACTGCGAACTCACCTGTAAAAACTTTGGATTAGATCTTTTTGTGTCTTCAGATGCCCAGATTTGTTTGTTTGTCTGGGAAGAACTTCTTTTTCTAGTGATTGACTATTTCTTGACTTCAAATCTTGTGAATGATTAGTTTTGGGAAATTGAAAACTCTTCTTGATCATGTTTTCTGAATATTTACCTCTTGACCTTTTCTTAACAAGGGTATAATCTATGATTCTGAAATCCGAGTGCTTGTTTGTTTGAGAGCCTTTGATTGGATTAAAAGTTGGGATTAATTGTCCTTTTCGATTGCTTACTACTTGGAAAATTGTTGTCCATGTGCATTTGAAGAGATTGGTCATGTTAGTTTGTTATTTTTATCTTCATTGAAAGATCGATTTGGGTGTTTGTTGAGTATTCCATTTTCATTGGTTGCTTACTTTTTCTTAGTTCCATCCCTATTACTTGGTTTCTAATAAAAAATTAAATATTTTTTTTAAGCAATCATTTATTTGAAAAATATTGGCATTCAAATATTGAAGGAGAACACATAGGGAATTTGCATTGTTTATGATTGTTTGATATTATATTTCAAGAAAGATCGTACATCGTAGTTCGCATTGTTCTAGAGAACTCCTCTTTCCCTCCTGTAGATAGAATTCATCGAATGAAAATTTGTATCATTCATCCCTATTTATGCATTGTTGGGTTAGAGTATTACACAACATTGGTTTCATTTCCAGCTCCTTTTTGCATAACAACAGCCTTTAATAATATTGCACAACTTTAAAATTCAACTAGCAATTTTTCTAGGGCTCTTTTGCACCAACATTAGCTAGGCTAGAGCTTTGGAATAGGCAGTGAGACACACTCTCCAAAGCACAAAACACACAATAGTATCTTGTAATAAGGAGTGTCAAATTCCATTTGCAACATTTTGTCCTGGGAAGCCCTTCTCACACAAGGGTCAAACTTGAGGCCGCATTGAGATTGACAGAGTTACTCACCCTGCTTTGTTGATATTGGTGTAGAGATTGCAAGTATTACGAGGGTCACTTGAAGATATACCCACAATGATGAGTGGAAGCCTCTCAAGTTGATTTCAGGCTTGATACCCTGCCCTTGCATGTGGATCGAACTATTGGTTGTTTCCCCAGGCATCATTGTTGTTTGTGGTAACCTTAGTAGCATATATTCTTAGGGTCTTACGCAAGGTGACTGTGAAGGGGTAAGTCTTCACGGTACCTGGAATTGACGTTGGCCAGACTCACTCGGGATCCTTGGAGGGTATATCCATGATTATGTGTGGGAGCTTGCACCATGGTGTAAGTCCGTTAAGTAGGTTGTCAACGTAAATTTTCCCCCCTCGCCCAACCCCTTCTTGTCTCGTCGTCACGACGTTGGATTTCATCACCAACTAGTGACTTCGGAATTGGAAGGTCTTGTTTGCTTGGTTTTGATTCCTAGATTTTACTAGCGTGTGATGTTTTTTTACCCAAGTTGGCCATATATTTTCTTTCATAAGATTTCAACTCAATCACAATTGACCCTCCACGCCGTTCNTGTTTGTTTCCATAAATTGACCATAGAATTTCTTTCGTAAGATTTTAACTCGATCACAATTGACCCTCCACGCTGTTCATGTAGAATGCAAGGCCTACCCCCAGAAGATCTGGAAGGTTCTCAACCCTTGCCTACCAACTCACCAGAGGGCTCTCCTCAACAGAGTGAAGTCCAAGACGTTGCCACTCCACAAGTGGAAAGAACTAACTCTTTAGAATGGTTCTGAATTACCAATTCTCGAGAGGAATTCCAACTTCCTCTCGACTCTGAGAGACGTATTGTTCGAGTGAATTATTCCAAAGAAATAGTTGTTGAGTCTTCTGGATTACCAACTGGACCTTTCACAGGACTTGAGGGTCAAGATCCTTTTTGGACTACTGGCATTTTTATATGGGATCTCTTTGGCTTAGGAGCAGGCATTGATATCACTATCACACCTGAGCTGCCCAAAACATCCGATCCAGATGCAATACCTTTTACTACGACCTATTATTTTCCTGGTTCAGACGCTCCACCATCCGACCACATCTTGACTATCCCCCTACAAATGGTCCATTACATAATGGTCCTAGATACTACACGTCCTCACACTAGGATTACAGTGGCTAGCCAAGATCCCATTGGCACACCGCTTTCACCTAGATTCACCCCAACACTTCCGCCCAGATATCATGCATTGAATGCTTCTATTCCCGCTCCTAAACAAATTCCATCTGGGACTCCTGGAATTTCCACTCCTTTGGGCACCATATCGTTCATGGTTTCATTCTGACACTTCCTCGACCCCCTTTCAAAGGACCTCTTCCATCCTCTATCGGAGGCAACGACCCTAGTGGCACCATCTCGTCTTTCACACCTAATTACTAGATTCTTGTCGGTGGACAATTTCACCAAGGAGGACAAACCCAATCCCCTTTTGCAAGACAAATCCCAATTGGGATGCAACCCCCGATTGGAGGGAAACCCCCACCTACCCCACCCAATGGAAAAAACATACCTCCATCCTTGGCCCAGTATTGGAACTATATTATCCAAAATAATTCTCACTCGACTGGGGGGAAATAGCTTCAAACTAGCTCCTTCATACCCCCTAGTACATGCCAACCATATCCAGGTACGTCCAATCCTATTTGGGGCTCGAACTCTCAACCCCACATCCCTGTTCAAGGGAACAACCCCAACCAATACAACCCTATAAATTACTTGCCTGCACACCAACAACCAAATCTTCCTGGATCTTCACATTATATGCAAACTGCTTATGGTACCATTGGTCTACTGACGGGACTCCCTCCCCAAAGTCACCAGTACCCACACGTGAATAGACAGTTACCCTTTTTAGCCACCCTAGACCTCCCTGATCTGTCCATTATTTTAAATGATCCAATCCGTCACTCTCCTGAATGGCCTGCGATACCGGCCAAACTACCATCCAACATCCCTAAATTCGATGGTAAACCAGGAGAAGACCCGAACAATCATGTAATGACTTTTCACCTTTGGTGTTCATCCAACTCTTTGATGGATGATCTATTCGTTTACGCCTTTTTCAGCGAACTCTCATAGGTTCTGCCACGAAGTGGTATATAGAATTACCATGAGGCTTCTTCAACGACTTCAACACCCTTGCTATGGCTTTCCTCACCCACTACCAGTTACCGATTCGCTATGAAATGGGAACCAAAATTTTGAGTTCTTTCAAACAAACCAAAGCCACCCATATCTCTGATCACATTCATGAGTGGTGACAGATACGACGTCTCATCAAAATCGAACTTCCTGATCAGTTGCTGGTAGAGTGGTTCACGAAATCATTCATGAATGACATCGCTCGTGACATTTCCATGGGTGGAGTTGTCACAGAAGAACATGTGATCAGTTGTGCTCAATACCTTGACCTCGTTTACTCACAAACAGGTACTCTTTATGAATTACTCCTTGACGCACCTCGTCCTTCTACTTATGCTACTTCAACTACTCCTGATACTTCTCATGCAGCTGATGGTGTGATTGGAACTTTCCATGCCCAACCCCATTCTGTCCAAGCCTCTAGAAACAACCCCAAACCCATTACTTCTAATGTTCAAAATGCTCCATCTCTTACCCCTCCCACTGGTAAGACTTCTGAGGTGAACTCTGTTCAATCTACCCCTGCTGGAAAAAATAAATCCAAAAAAGGGAAGGGTAAGAACAAGGAGGATAAAAATAATCCGCAATCTGAGAAGACCAAAACACAACCTATTGATGATAAAGATAAGCGCAAACCTCGATACCCTTGTCTTATTTGTGGCGATGATCACTACACTAAGGATTGTCCAAGACGAGCTGAGGTTACTAAGTTCCTTCAAGGGACCCCGAAACTGCCTATTCCGGCCGTGTTGTCGCAACCCTTCCCTTCTCAAAAATAGGCCCAATTGGTCATTCATGAACAACCTTCCCCCTCCACTACATCCTATGTCTTAATGTGTACATGTGATTCAAAGAAGAATGACATCACAGTTACCACTCGAGCCAAAGATTATTCTTCCTCCAAAGAGAAGGTTGATGAAATACCTCCTTCGTTGGTCCAACCATCTCCCACAACTCCACCTACCAATGGTCCTATTCATCTCAAATGAATGAGCCTAGATATAGTTCTTCGCCCTCCCCCAAAGGGTGTTGTCCAAAAATCTGCTTTCAATCCTCATGCACGTGCTGCCCAAAACTACAGTATTGTCGAAGATCTAGCCCAAAACTACAGTATGAGGATGATTCTCATGATGAACGTGTCATTTATTATTTGATTCATAGTCTCACGACTACCGAAACCTAGTATTTACATGTTGAAAAACTGGCCTTGGCCGCCGTCCAAGTTGTTCAACCTTTCTAGCACTATATCCTTTTACACAAGACTACTGTGAATTCCAACTGCAATCCTATGAAGCACATTCTTACACGCCAATTTCTAGGGAGAAAATACTCCAAATGGTTCGTAATACTCCAGGATTTTGACTTAGAATTTGAACGTGCTAAGTCCAAGAAATCCTTGGTGTTTTCCAAGTTGATATGCGACCTTTCCTGTTCTGAGATGAAAAATGTAGCAGAGGATTCATTACCCGATGAATCCATTTTTCTGATCAGTTCCGACGACCTTTGGTATGGGGATATCGTAATATATCTCCAGACCCAGACTTTTCAGCTTGATTTGTTTAGCACTGACCGCCATCGCATACACTACCAAGCCCGTCAGTATATTATCCTCGGTGATACTTTTTATCGTCGTGGGATTGACTCCATTTTTCGACGCTGCCTGACATTTGATGAAGCCGAGAAATCCTTGAATGACTGCCATTCTAGAGCATGTGGTGGTCACATGTCTGGGTATGCTACTACCTAGACGATCTTACGAGCAAGGTATTTTTGGCCTTCTTTATTCAATGATTGTATAATCGCTGTCCAAAAATGCTATGCTTGCCAAACCTACAACAACAAAATACGATCACACCCTGTTCCTCTACACCCTGTGGTCTCTATTGGTCCTTTTGCAAAATGGGGTATCGATTTCATGACATGTCACCCTCACTCGACCAGGGGGCATGGATACATTATTGTAGTTGTAGATTATTTTACGAAATGGGCTGAGGTGATGCCAACATTCGACAATACTAGAAAGACTGCAGCATTATTAATATTCAATCACATCATTGCTTGGTTTGGTTTTCCTCAAGCTATCGTTACTGATCACGGTAGCCACTTCAGAAACTTCATGATGTCTGAACTCACCGAAAAGTTGGGTCTTCTCCATGAAAACTCAACACCCTATTACCCACAAGTCAACGACCAAGTTGAAGCAATAAACAAAGTCCTCATTACCATGCTTCGACGAATGATAGGAATTCACAAAACGAGTTGGCACACGATGTTGTTTTGAACATTGTGGGCTTACCGAACATCCGTTAAGTATACTACCGGGTTTACACCTTTCTAGTTAGTTTATGGTATAGAATCCATCTTGCCGATTGAATGTGAGATACCTTCTCTAAAACTAGCCGTTGAACTTCTCCCAAACACTTCTACCAAAGAAGAGCGTTTCTTGTATCTCATGCAACTAGACGAAACCCGTCATGATGCCACCCTAGTTATAGAAGCCTAGAAGAAACGCGTTAAATCTCAATACGACAAACATGTCAAGCCATTCATTTTCTCCGAAGGTGATCTGGTTCTCCTTTACGAACAAGATCGGGATATGCTAGGAATTGAAAAATTTGAATCTATGTGCCGAGGTCCTTATATCATTAGATGAGTGTTGGAGAAAGGATCTTATGAGTTGGTGGACTACGATGGTATCCCTTTGAGTGAACCCAGAAATGGGTTGTACTTAAAGAAGTACTATGCTTATGATCACCTGTGCATGAGTGCTTGTATTTTATTGTATCATACTTTTTGTGTGTTACTTTAGTATGATTTTTTGTTATTTGGTCTCTGCCCTTGACCACTTATCTTGCATTGTACTTGGTTTCCAGATGTCGGAGTCTTTGTTACCCCACATTGGCTTCGCCGATGGCACTGGTCGTAGTACTCAGAACCTTGCTTCTACTGCATGGGAAATTTACGCACCTACAAATGAACTTATCAGTCTACAAGGTGTGTGCCTCGGTCGTCTGACCAATAATATCACAGAATATAGCACCATCATCTAATTGTTGATTGATGCTATTTTTCTTGATATCTGCCACCTGGTTATACGACTCGATTCGTAGCTAGTAGTACTACAGTTAAGTAATGTCTATGCTATCCGAAGTCCTACTTTATTATGGGTATATTTACGAATTCGCCTCTTGGAACGTTATTTTGATTATATCGAATATCAACACATTCATAGATGTCTAAATACATTGACTGATGCCTTAGCTAATTATGTGTTAGACAGACACTTGGGAAATTTATGAACCAATCATACATCAGATGTATTATACAACACAAAATAAGCTGGTAGAAGCCATATATATGTATTTAATGATCAAATTTTTTTACAAAAGTTTCTGTCCAAAAATCAAAATCTCAAATATGAAGCCCATAGCTTCTACAAAATAGCATCACGGATGACACTCATGATAACATACAACTTCTCAGGCTACCCTACGGAGAAGTCGACTGAGAGACTCAGACACACCCACAGTATGGCACTGATAATGTCTCGGGATCTCCCCAATAGCGATGTCCGGGACATCCACAATAAACCCCTCTAAGTTTTGTTCCACTACCTCGTAGTCCTTGGCATCCCATCTCCCCACTAGAGCCGCTTCTCCTCGCCTCTGAATGGGAGACGTTCCTGGAGGTCGATACGGCCCCACATCTGTGTCATCAAAATAATTTTTTTGATTAGTTCTTGGATAAACATAAAAACATTTTATATGATAAAATTTGCAAAAACATTAAAAAAGAATAAAATGTGTACTTCTCACCTAAGTCACCCAACTGAGCATCCTTAGGCAGGACCAAATCCAGATCTCCTTGGAAATCCAAACCAACATATGCGTAGTCATTGATCATCAGCATCTGGGGCCTCAACCAGTCAAAAAATGAATCATTATACTTGATTATAGGCCCTACTACGTGTCGAGCCATGAGGTTACACCACCTCAGCATCCTCGAATCCTGTGGGGTCGGTAAACCCCAATATACCTGTAGTCGCAGCAGTGGGACCCTCTCGAGGAAGAATGACACCAAAAGTGACCTGTACCCAAATTGATTCAGGTTACCCCTTCTGCACTTTTTCAGTTGCCTTTTCATACTGCGGAGAATCGCATCTGACTAGTTGAAAACCTGAGGCTCTGTGCACTCTATGGCATATTGGAAATATCTCTGGAGAGCCATGTGTGGAGCCACGCTCCCAGCCATGCGTACAATAGTAAACAAGATAGTGTGTAAGGTCAAATCTTGGAACCCCCAAATGGAAACCTTACCCTTGCTTCTCTCTGCCTCTAGAACACAAGATCGGAGAACATACTCGCTCATAGAAAGTCCGCCGCCTATACCTCCGGTCAAAGTAGCATGGTATCCACATCATGACAACCCCATCAGAAAATAGATATCCTCAATATCTAGTGTCAGGGTGTGGACCCCTATGTGAAATAACTGTTGATCCACATCCCACATGTGGACTAGGTACTCTAACAGTCTGAGTTGGGCTCTCATGCCCGGGATCCTAAAATTTTTTAAGAGCCCACATTCCCAGAGGGAAATGACTGTACCCAGATAATTCCCGACAATGGCATCATTTTCCTTCTGTTCTCTTTCCCTCCATTCCAACATCATGATGGTCAACACCTGCAATGGAGCCATGAGAAGGAAGTCAACAACTTGTTTTAACCTCTTGCATAATTTTTTATTGAGCAAAACCACACACACAAATCTATTTTTCGGCCCTCGCAGGTGAAGCTTTTGCATAGTGTGAGATTCTCACAGGTGCACTGAATCCCACCTGTGAGAATATTATATTCTCGCAGGTCTCGAATGGCCCACCTGCAAGAATGCTTGAGCGAGCCCACCGACCCTAAAATGGACTCAAAACTCTAAAAATTGCCAATAAAAATCAAAAGTAAACCATGGAAAAGTTGGAAAATCAGGAGATTATCTCGTTGGCTGAAACCGTTTTCTGAATGATCGCTTGTACCTCTCGCAATCGAGAAAATAAATTTGGGGAAAAATGAGGTATGTTGGACAAGTTTTTGGAAAAGTAACAATGAAATGGTTAAAAAGGATTTTTCACCCATATTTATTCACTTTTTACTATTTCTTGTTTATTTTTTATATTATTTTTATTTCTTTTCTTAAAAAACCTAATACCCTAATAGCCTTGTGAGTATGTTTTTTCACAAATATAGTGACTTTGAAGTCCGAACAATGGTGTATGAGTATTTTTTCTTTTTTTGTCACATGTACGACTACTTTTTTAGGGTTTTTGTAGGAAAAACCTTGAGCTCAGTCTTCGTTCATTCTCACGCTCGAAAATGCAAGAGAATGAAACCGTGTATACTTTTTCTCATCTTTTCGTACTCGTCATGGTAACATGAAAATGACGAACGTAAGGGAGTACCCTTTAAGCTCTTTTCACGCTCCATAAAAATGAAAATATTGCCAAGCGATCTTGTTCTTTTCACGCTCGTTAAAGTATTTGAAGAAAACGTTCGACAGGCAATAGTTTATCACTTTTTCAGTCTCATCGAACTCATTTACAAAAAAGGGACTGGGAGAGTTCTCTTTAAGTTTTTTTCAGACTCTCAAAACATGAAAAAACCCTGAGTTTTCTATCCTTGGACTCGTTAAACAAACATCGAAAGACCCATAATGGGACCAAACCACTCCTTCCTAGGGTTCATTAAATGTACTTCGAGGTAGTCATCCGAAGGATGAGCTTACATTTACAAGCATATGTTATCCTCCTCAAGCTTGTGTAAAAATAAAGAGGTACTCGCCAGAAATGGTGGGGGAAATTTTGGGAAAGGGATGTGTTTTCGTATTCGTGTTAATGGCAATAAGCGTCACTCTTGAACATGACACCCCCTATTTGTCATTTGAATCCACGTTGGGAAATCCATTTTTCTCTCATCCGACTTGCTACAAGGTCATATCTTGGGCCATCTTTGAGTCAATGCTACCAAGTCCCTTGTTGTATCGTTCATATGTTCAAGAGAAGTTCAAATGTGCCCTCCATTGAGTCAACCATTTGCAGTTGTCCATTCTTACCATGTCATCCTTCCATGTGTCTGTTTCAAACCATATTCGTACTTTGACTTTCCCTCAAAATCTGTTACTTATTTTGTGTCATTGATGGGGGATACATCAACGCCCTTCTGTGACGAGTCTTTTTCCATCGACTCCAACTCATTATCTGGGAATAAGACCTAGAAATCATTCAGTACCTTGGAACCTACATGCCTTAATGGTAGGTCTCTTCGCTTTCGACAGGGTTTTCACATCATTAGTCCCTAATCGAGAGATTCCACCGAGTGTTCGACTTCATCTCATTCATTCACATTCGTTTGGATTGTAATTCGGTACCTTGGGAGTCATTGACATCAATGATGATTTCCCTCGCACTTGTTAATGGTTTTCATCAATGACCGGTAATCGAGTGGTTTCTACCATGTTCGACTTCAACACATGTAATCACATGGCTAGAATCATACTTTCAGATGACGGGATTGAAGACCCTGGGTCTCATCTCATTGATTTAGGCTGCGATGGAGTATGTATGATTTGTATCGACACATAGATCCACTTTGTATGTCACATGGCTATGTCTTAATTTGAGTCTTCTAACATAGATCCACAATGTATTCCTGGTTGCTATGTAGCCTTTTGACGACATGGATCCATGGTGTATGATTGGTGGCCATGACCTGCGTTTACGATTTCATTCATTTGTGATATGAGCATGGGAATCCCTACCTTAGAACTGGTATTATATTCTGCATATGCTTGGTTGTTTACAGGTTTCCGATTAGGTGCGCTCCTTGTTCTTGACACACACACACATTTTACAAAGTATTTCATCTCTCACAAGTTCCAGCCTCATACTTTGGGGGGGATTCTGTTACACATGATTTTGGTCACTCTGGTGATGTATCTACAGTTATGTGATCAGGCTCTCATAAGGACCTTTTTCCTGGGAAAAGTGACTATTGTCTTCCTCTACAAAGAATATTTTTAAAGTGAGTTCACAGGCTGCATATGATGCAGAGTGTGAAAATCCTCATTCTCGTAGGTTGCTCTATACTTGGACTGCGAGGAGTTTGCAGTTTTCTCTATAAGCAGGGTGCTGTTAGGACCACACAATGTACCTTTTTGCCTATACTTTTTGCTACTATTATACTCTTGATCACCTATATTTAGGCTCATACTATCACTTTATCTATTATCCCAAAGGTATACAACGTCCCTTCTCATGACTATACGTTTAATCTGTTTTGCATAATATTTTACATCACTCTAGTACTTAACCATTGATTAGAAATGCATAAGTGTTCAAAACTGCAGATTAGCACTTGAGGCCTATTGCTGAAACACATAACTGTCCAAGGTCGTTGTTGCTGAAACACAGAGCTGCTATACAGTCCGAGGTCGCAGTTGCTGAAACACAGAACTGATGTTGAAACATAGAGTTGTCATACGGTTTGAGGCCACTGATGTTGAAACATGACGCTGTCATACAGTCTGAGGTCGCAAATGCTGAAACACAGAGCTGTTACACAGTCCGGAGTCGCAGATGCTGAAACACGGAGTTGTTACACAGTCCAGAGTTGCAGATGCTGAAACACAAAGGAAGCCGTTACAGTCAGCGGTCAACACAGTCAGAGCACAATTCACGTGGCTGAAACAACCCACGAATTGCGATGCTGAAACAACATCAACAACAACGAGAAGAAGCTGTTACACCAGCTGTAACAACAATACCTCATTCAGCTCCTGTAATAGCATTTCTGTTGCGTGAGACTAGGACATCCTGTTCTGGTTTA
>SNQJ01S0198366.1:0-10117 GCA_010110895.2 Picea sitchensis
TATGTGTACTATGTCTAATTTATAGATGAATTCTCAAGGATTACATGAATTTATTTCCTCAAGAAGAAATATGAATTCTTTGACATGTTTAAAGAGTTTAAGGCTCTTTTGTAGAATCAAACAGAGAAAATAATTAAGGTGTTGAGGATGAATAATGGTGGAGAATTTTGGAGAAATAAATTCAAAGAATTATGTAATAAGTGCATTATAGAAAGGAAAAAGACTACTCCATATACACCTCAGTAGAATGTATTTGTAGAAAGGATAAAAATGACATTGATAGAAAAATAAAGGTGCATGCTCAACAATGTCAGGTTAGGAAAGGAATTTTGGGTAGCGGTAGTGGGTAATACATGCTATTTGTTAATCGATCACCCTCATTAACGTTGGATGAATAAAATCCACACGAGGTATGGAATGATAATAAATACTCTATAACACATCTCAGGGTATTTGGGTGTGATGCATATGTTAATGTTCTAAAGGAAAATAGAAGTAATCTAGATAAAAATGATGAAACATGTATATTTATTGGGTCTAAAGATGGTTTGAAAGGTTATAAGTTTTGGAACCTATAAACTAAGAAGGTAGTGTATAGCCAAGATGTCGTATTTAGAGAAATAAAATATGTTTTCAAACAGGAAGTCCTACCAAGGAAGGAAGAACTAGAGAAAATAGAGATTGAGTTGAAGGATAATGAATCAGACTCCATAAAAGAACACAAATAAGAAGAAGAATATCCTCATGCTCCAGTATTGAGGATATCGGTTCAAGAAAGAAGAAAACCATAAAGGTATACTCCACCTAATTTCCATTCAATTTTTTATTTTTTTATTACTAAAGACGATCCTAGAGCTGTTAAGGTAGTGGATTCAGAGGACGAAAAACTATGAAAAAAAGGCCATGGTTGAGGAAATGGGAGCCTCAAACAAGAATGAGGCTTAGGATCTAGGGGATTTTATGAATGGAAGAAATCCCATTGGGAACAAATGGGTGTTTAAGAAGAAGTTTCATGTAGAAGGAAAAGTGGAGAAATACAAAGCTCAGTTAGTAGAAAAAGGTTATTCCTAGATAGAGGGAATTGACTTTGATGATATTCTTTCTCTTGTTTCCAAGTTAAATTCAATTATATTTATTTTATCTTTTGATGTTGCTTTGATTTTGAAGTAGAATAGATGGATGTGAAGATAAAATTCTTACATGGGGATCTCAAAGAAGAAATCTACATGAAGAATACATAAGGACTTGTTGTGAAGGGAAATAAAGAGTTGGTATCCAAGGTGAAAAATTCCTTGTATGGGTTAAAGAAATAACAAAGGATGTGGTATCAAGAACTTGATACTTATATGTTGGTACTTGGATTCACAAGGACAAAAGTGGATCATTGTATGTATTTAAAATTAATTAGTGATCATCTTATTTATTTGGTCTTGTATGTGGATGATATGTTGGTGATAGGAAACAACAAGGAGATTATTCAGACTTGAAAATTCAATTGTCCTCTAAACTTGACATGAAGGATCTTGGTGCTGAAAATTTAATTTTTGGAATGGAAATTAAAAGAGATCGAGAAAAAAAGAAACTTTGGTTAAATCAGAGGAAATATCTCAAGACAATATTGCAGAGGTTTAATATGCAGGAGTGTAAATTGATCATGGTTCCTATTCCCGTAGGTGTAAATTTATCTATGGATTAGTGTCCCAAGACATAATAAGAGGAAGAGGAAATGTCTCTTGTTCAATATGCTAGTGTGATTGGAATTTTGATGTAGGAAATGACATGTACTAGACCATACATTGCACATGCAGTGGGAGTTTTGATAAGGTATATGTCAGAAACATGGAAGGAGATTTGGACAACAGTAAAAAGGGTTTTTAGGTATTTGCATGACAATACTATTTATGGATTATGCTACCAAGGAATATTAGTATTATACAAAGTGTTGGACATACGTGAGGATTTTGATGTAGACTGGGACAAATATTTGGATTGTAGAAGATCTACAAGTGGGTATGTGTTTAATATGTTTGGAGTAGCAATTAGTTTGATGAGAAAATGATAGTGTGTAGTGGCACTCTCAAATACAAAAGTTCAATACATGACAACCACTCATGCAAGAAAGGAAGCAAAATGGTTACATATATTGTATTAAGCCATTGGGTTGGTACAACAAGTTGTAAGGATGGATTGTGACAAATAGAGTGCAATCCTCCTAATGAAGAACCTGACTTATCATTCAAATACAAAGAATATTGATGTTCAATATCACTTTGTGAGAGACATGGTTGATGAAAATAAGGTGTTGTTGATGAAGGTGTAAACTTTGAAGAATGTTGCATATTCATTAACAAAATTTGTGAGCACTGAGAAGTTCTCTTGGTGTAGATGATCTATGGGCCTTGATTCCCTAGATTGTTGACTATGTAACCTTCTAACCCATATATGAAAATAAAAAAACAAGTGGGAGAATTTGGGGTATGTGTTATATTATTTACATGACTAGACATAGTGCTCACGTTGTTCCAGGCATGTGGGGGGTCATAGGGGGGAAGATCCCCCAAAATTTTCTTTTGTCATTTTTTACATCTCTTTCTAGTAGTTTTACGACACATGGTTTTCGTTGATGGTTTTCTAATTATGGTTAATGAATTAGGTTTTTTGACTAATCTGGGTTAATGGATTAGGGGTTTTGGATGCCATAGGATCCTATACATATATTTTATTGTAAAAAATGAATATGATATGATGAATAGAATATTATAGGTGTAGGTCTAACCATGTTGTTGGATTTCCTAGTTTGGGTTTCCAAGATAAAAATATATGTGTAATGTGTGTGCCATTGTATATTTTTTGTTTTATTAAGAATCTACTTATAGTGATTAATTGTACAAGTTTAAAATATACAAGGGACTCCATGATGTCTTCATCAAAATGAAATATTGGTATGTGATAACCTACACTACTAGATAAGGTGGTGGAAGATTGGGTGGTGAGCACAATATCAATGCCATGGAAATGAGAAGTATGGTTCACATATGCAACACCTATAAATGTAGACTAAAGGCTACTTTCATAGTGTACATAAGATCAAATAAGAAAATAATTTCATAATGTACATAAAAATACAACCTAAGAGGATGTTATTATCCAAAGGGGCATTGATAACCTCAACTTCAACTAATACTTGTTTTCTTTTTAACTAGATGGGATAGTTATGGTATAACCCTTCTAGATGCGAAGGCCTACCATCATACACAAAAAGGGAAATGGTATATGGAACAAGATCAGGTGAACCTAACTGCTTCTAGACTTGGGATGACATGATTCAAGTGGGTGTGCCTTCATCAATGATGCATAGATGAATAACAACATTCTTGATGAAAAATGGAATTTGAAAGGCCACTAAAGGTGGTAATCGAAAGGTATCGACTTTGTCCATGCCAAACATGATTAACATATCATTTGAAGGATAAAAAACACTCAAAGTAGATAGTAAATCCTACCTTTGTGAATTACATGTATGCATGACTTCTAAGGATGATATCGTTGCATGGGACTAAGTTAAGTCATATACTATGATGTAATTATGGGATTTCCATGAATGAGAGTTGGGGGAATTCTTCCTTAATGGAACCTTAGGTACCTCAGAAGGTAGGTACAAACTTGGGTGAGGAATATGTAAAGATCCATTATTGGATAGATGGAGATTATAAAAATCATTAGGGTGTGCTTCAAGAGGCATACCATACCTATGGGATCGGGTGGTCAAGTTGATATTGGCCAAATACAGGTAAAGGATTTGGAAATTCCCATTACCAGGAGCAGTGGAAGTGGGATTTGATCGAGAAGGAATGACCTATAGACTGGAAACAAATCCATGTTTTGGAAATGATTTCTCAACATAGATGGCTATGATTATGAGGGTGGGGTGGGTTTACTATTAATGCACTTGGCGACATTACCCACTTCCCACATATGACACATATCAAGTAACAACAAAAATTCATGGGTATAATGTCTATAGATACCAGAAATGGCACAAGGTCTATTGGTATGAAGATTCTTATTTTTCCCCTGATTGGGATGGGGATTGTTAGCCTGGCCTTAGGTTGCCAGAGGTTGATTTTACCCAGCATTGGAATTAGGTTGTTGATTTGATTCCCCTAGTTTTGGTTATTATGATTTCCATTCGCCTTTTTCTTCTTATTTTTCTTATCGAGGGTGTTAACTCCTCAAATAAACTGCTGGATTTATTTGTTTTTCTTACATGATAGGTTGTAACCTCTAGTCATTTTTTGGGTTTCTATAGTTGCAAAGCTTAGGTTTCGGTTTTTGTCTTAGAAAATAATGTGATCCATGAAGCCTTCTTTTTCAAAATTTGCATATTTCACTTTCAACAGCTAACATATGTCCAAAAGTTGAGTTTGCGCTGTGGAAAGTGTCGACTTTCCACAGCTAAGGAACGCTTTTCATTAGTTGATGCGCTGTTGAAAGTGGTGAATTTCAAAAGGTCCGAAAATCAAGTCGCGGATGGCGCACTGTTGAAAGTACCTACTTTCCACAGCTACGGAGCAGTGTTTGCAAGGTCACGCGCTGTTGAAAGCGCATACTTTCCACAGCTACGGAGCAGTGTTTGCAAGGTCACGCGCTGTTGAAAGCGCATAATTTCCACAGCTAAAGAGTGTTTTTTTTAAATAGTGGTGTGCTGTTGAAAGTGAATACTTTCCGCAGCTAACAGGGGTTTTCCACAGAGTCGCGCGCTGATGAAAGTGGCAAGCGAACAGTTGACAGAGGCGCTTTCTATGGGTCGTTGTTGAAGGAAGTGAGAATCACGTGCGTGATATCCACGTCTGAAAGTAATGATGATATGATCATCCCACGTCAGGAAAATCAAAGGCATGCACTAATAAGAGTGGGAAATGATAGAAACTCAATTATTCATGTTAGGATATGACTGTAATTTGAATCCGACCTAGAACTCACGCTCAACATTCATGGCATCCGGGAAGGCAAATACGAGTTCGGTGATGCAGGTACAGATGAGGTACCGTCGGCCTGACACCATCAAATCAAACAGTGGTTTCATATCACAAATTGTTTCCGGAATGCTGTGGAAGTTTTCATTTGTTTCAAAACAGAGACGAAGCCTGAACTTCTTTCAAAAGCGCAGAACCTCGGCTCGACTGGCAGTTACAGGAGTTACAATTTTCAAGTTTTTCGAGCTACAAGATGGTGAGAAAACGCAGCGGTGCTCTACTCAAGAGAGAGATGGATAACCTGTCCTTTCTACAATCACATCCCGAAGTCCAGAAGCATTTTTCAAATGCAGGGTGTATGGAATTCGTCGAAAGGTTGCAAGTTGGGTACCACCAGGTCACAGCAGAAGCCTTTGCCAGGACTTTCGATGGCAATAAATCTCGCGTCGGGTCCATGGAAATGAAAGTGGATGGGGCTGTCATTTCCGTAGCTACAAGTTTACCAAGAATTGGTCAGAGCTGGTTTAAAACCACAGCTCCCAAAAATTTGGATTTCAGGGTCTATTTGAAAGAGGGATACAGACACAAAACATGGAAAAAAGGTATGCTAGTTTCATATCTAGATGAAGAATGGAAGGAATTGTTCAAAGGTATCCAATTGTATATTACATCGGAGGGAAGATATGATAAACTGATGATGTACCACTTCAAATTACTGGATCATTTCACAGGCAAGACCCCTATTAATTTGCCTTATTTCCTATACCAAAGTTTGATTAAAGTCTGCAAGAGGATTAGAGCCCAACCATTGAGCATGAAAACTAATATGTGTCACCTTGGCCTCATAAAATTGATTATCCTGGAGGAATTGAAACAACAAGGAAGGATCTGGGAGCACTTTTTGTTCTGGGAAGGTTTTGAAACACAGAACCAGACTGCAAATGAACATGTGAAGGGTTCAAAGAAACAATCATCTCCTCAAAGCAGTTCAAGAAAAATAAGGACCTTGCCAGGGCCTTCAGAGGACAGAATATCTGGATCAAAGCATCACAGGTTGAAGAGAAAGTTGAACTTTGAGCAGGCCACAGAGAAAACTACACATCATAATATAGGGCATCCTACAGAGCAGAGTACAGGGAAGAATATACTTAACTTTCCCTATTCAGATTCAGAATCAGAGCAGCAAGACCAATGCCCTGTCATCAAGAGTTCTGAGTAGTCAGCTGAGTGTGCACAGAACTATGAAACCTTCAGTCAGATAGAACAAGGAGAATCATCAAAAAAATACAAATCAAAGAAGTCCCAGAAGATCAAGCATCTCAAGGAGGTAATTGCCCAGCAAGAGGTCTTGGAGCGGGTGATTAAAGAAAGGTATAAGAAATTATCTGATAACTTCGCCAAGACCAATGCTGCGTTTGAAAGATTGGCTAAGGAAAGTGTCAGAGAGAATAAGAGGAAGAAAAAACTCACAAAAGACTACAACAGCTTGTGGTGGCTTGCAAAACGCCTCAAAAGGCAAATAAGGAGGTTGAAACATAAACTAAGCCAAAAACACCATCCAGATCTGAAGGTACTCGCTCAAGTTGTCGTCAATATGCAAGGTGAGAAATATGAGACACACTAAGTTTGGTTGAAATCAAATTTTGGATGTGAAAACCCATTTTGAGCGTAATCGGGACTTTCCCCAGTGCAAAGATATCATTTTGTGACCCGTGTGTTGTTGAAAGTGATGGCTTTCAACAGCTAACCCGCGAAAAATTAAACGGTTGCGCTGTTGAAAGCTGGGAAAGTAAATTTTGAAGCGAAAGGAACGACAGGTCATTTCAAACAGGTTTGGAAGTGGTTCCAGTGTATCAGTGGGCTATCAAACCGCATGCAAAGGGTTCAGCATCAAAGGTTCGAGTGAATTTTGGTAACAAATGCAAAAAACAATTTCCTCAAAAATTGGCCATGAACGTTGGGAGATCCAACTGTCAAAGACAGGTGTCCTGTTATTCTTCACCACATTACAGAGATAAGGAGCTGAAAGATGCAGCTGGTGATTTTGGAAATTGAAGACAGTTCGACTTTCTATTTTAGTTGTTAAAGACTTTTACTTTCAAGTTGTTTAGATAGAATTGAGTTGTTTTTATTAAATACAGATCCCTGTTTTTAGGATCTGTAACAACTGTTTGTAAGACTATAAATATCCATTTTTGATACGAACCTGAGGTTCAATTTTGGGTTCTACTATGCTGCTATTGTAATCAAAAGACCTATTCTTATTATATAAAAAATTGCAAGCTTCCTTCAGTTGTGTTGTCAAATTTTTCTCCTCTGTTCTCTGATAGCTTATGAGTGAAAGTTCTTTATTGATGCTCATTCAATCTACAAGTGACTTTCATCTCACTGGTTGATTGTTTTAGTTGATAATCGTAAGTTATTTCCTTGGTTATTAAACCCATTGTGCTTGCTTGTATGAAGTATAATCTGGTTCAATAGTGGTTCAATAGCTGTTTTCCTCCCCATTTAATCAAACCTTATCTGACTGCATTATTAGAAGGCCTTGTGAGATTTTATATTTCTAGACAGTCTTGAACACACAGTTCAGTCCCTAGATATTCATCTTGATCCAAAAACCACATCAAATATTAAGAAAATATTTCCAAAAAGAGTTAGTTACCAGGCATCTCCGACTTACAGCCTAGGAGAGTTTCCTGGAGTGATAACAAATTGGCGTCATTGCTGGGGAGAGGAGATCGAAGCTCAGCTTGTCTGGGAGATGACATAGATCTAATTCTTGATGATAGACAAGAAGTAGACACTATCAGGTTGTACATTTTCTATCTGGCGACTCCATTGAAACAAAGTGGCTCCCAAAAGACCTCACACCAGGGCAAACCCAGAAGGCCCATTGACAACATCAATTCTTGATCCAGAGAAGATCATCAGCAAGGGCAAAGCTTTGCAAAGATAGGCTTCCAGATCTAGAAGAACAATTGATTCAGGTATTCCAACTGATACTCATCCTTCCATATCTAATAAGCCTTTGATTGAATCCCCTGCTGAAATTCAAGATTCCGAGAAAATAAAAAATCATCTCAAGTTTCTAAGGTAGAAGAACCTTCATTTTCTTCTAATATTACTGATTCTGTCCTTGAGATTGACATTTCATCCCATCCTAAAGAACTCATTACTGAATCCTCCCGACAAAAGGAAAATTCCTCTTCTTCGTCTTTTGATTCATCACCTATCAAACCTTCAAAAGGTGTTTTACATACTTACACTAATCTTCCTTTCCTTGAAGAAATTCTCCATGATTTGTCCTCTAAGGGTGAAGAGAATCTAGCCTCATTGCTCAGTCAGTTTTATAAAGCCTCCTACTTTCCACATACTTCCGAAACTTCTGCTCAGGGTGAAGTAAGGCAACCATTTTATTCTAACTCAGGCAACTCATCTCCTCCATCATCTCCTACGAGTTACTCATATCCTCCATCATCTCCTACAAGTTCCTCGTCTGTATCAAACACCAAGACTGTCATGGCTGCCCCTTTGATTGGGATGGAACATATCTTGGCAAACATATATGCCCCACTCGTCTTGCCAAACCCCCTGTCTGCCATGCCAATAGGTGACTAACAAAAATATATGCTGAAGTTTACGAGAGCAGGGGAGTATACTGCTGAAAAACACATTGAAGCATTTTATGCTTATGCAGAAAACATAAATATTTCAGAAGAAGATGTGTGGACTAGAGTTTTCGTCCAAAGTTTGGATGGCCAAGCCCGAAAGTGGTTCAAAGAGCTGCCAAAAAATTCAGTCACTGGCATCGAACAATTAGATGAAGTATTCTTAAAGCATTGGGGAGAAAGAAGAGATCTGTTGTATTACATTTCTGAGTTTGGAAATTTGAAGAGGGATGATGGAGAGTCGGTCTCCGATTTCATCAAGAGATTTAATAAAATGTTTGGTAAGATCCCGGCAGAGATTAAACCAAGCGATGCATCAACGAAGATCACATTCTCTGCTGCCTTTGATTCAGAATTTTGTCTTATCCTTAGAGAAAGATGATCAGCCACGCTTTCTTTAATGCAAGATTCCGCACTTGAGGTTGAGTCTAACATCACAACATCTCAGAAGCTTAAAGGAAGAGCTGAGAGGAAGAAATCTGTCGTTGAATCCTCTTCTTCTTCTAGCAGTAAAATGGAAAAGATGGTGAAGATGTTAGACAGTTTGACAACTGAAATGTCAAAGTTGAAGGTTCAGAATCATCAATCAACAAGGGAAAAAGAACCAAATGCTTTTTCCCCCAGAAATCCAAATACCTTTCCTTACAAAAGGAATAATCCACAAGTTCAGATACTTCAAAGAGACAGAAATCCAGTTGATGAGCAGAGGATCATACCACCTTTTCAAAATGCAGTATTGGATGAAGACCAACAACCATCTCCCGATGAAATTGAAGATGCTGATGAGATAAATTGTTTTGGTGATGAGAATGATACTTCATTTTTAACACAGGTAGACTATGAAGAGGCTCTGATGGATCAGCAAATTCAAGAAGCAAGTGTAGAAGGAGTTGTCTACTTGACAGATGATCAGAAAGGCTACAATTTAAGGTCCAAGAGTGCTGGTCCAAAAACTCCTATGGCTGCCCCTGTGAAGGACAAGGAAGATTCTGCTCCTGTGAAAAGTAAAGAGGTTGCTGCCAATCAGCCTCCAGCTCCTAAAAAACAAAGCCCCCCTCCAGCAAAACATCAAAAGAAGCAAACTCAGATCCCAGCCAAGGAGCAAGTTAGTCTTAAGGCTCCTTCCAATGAGGTAAAGGTTTCAGACAGACCATCTCTCTCTTTCAATTTTGAATCTGAAATTCAAAAGGTTAAGATACCCATGCCTTTAACTGAACTCATGAAGAATGAACCCTTTAAAGCAACCATCTTAAAGTCTCTTGAGCCTAAGACCTCTCCGTCAGATGATTTCGTTAATCTACAAGATGATAAGACTAAAGTGACCATAGGACCCATGATAGAAGACCGTGACGATTCTTGTCCACCATTTTACATATCTTTAAATGTCCATGACAAAATCCTTCACAATTGTCTGCTTGATTCTGGGGCATCACATAACCTTATGCCTAAGGCTGTGATGGATGAGCTTGGTCT
>SNQJ01S0198367.1:0-17186 GCA_010110895.2 Picea sitchensis
AAAACAAGCCATCCTGAGATAAAAAACAGGGAGACAAATAGTCAAGGTTGTCTTGAATATTACCTTTTCATTTGGGATGCAAACAAAATAGACCAAAAGCATAGACAAAAATACTTATATAAGTTTTTCAAACTTTATCAAAAGTACAATGTGTGTTTAATGACTGGTTACATATATATTTGATAAAATAAAACAATAACATTGAGCAAGTCATTATAATAGAAATCTTAGTTAGGTGGGCTAGCTCGAGTGGTCGAGAACTGTGAGATAGCAAGAAGGAGGTCTATGTGGGCTAGCTCGAGTGGTTAGAACTGTGAAGTAGCAATCAAGAGGTCTTTGTCGGCTTCATTTGATGTTCGCTTTTCCCCAGAATGTATTTTCCAAAAAAAAAATAGAAATCTTTAGATTTCAGGAAAATCTTTAAATAACATCATAGTAGCAAGTGCACAAAAAAATCTTAAAATACCAAAATTAAGTAACAAGTGTCGATTACATTTTGGTCTCAAATTCACTGGGTTCATTCATTGAACCCGAGACTAATTTCTTCATATTGTTGAAAATACAGGTTCAAAAAATCTTCAACATTCAATCAAGGGAGCAGAGTGTTGCTATGAAATAAGCAATCTCATGCTACGAGACAAGGATTTCAATGACCATTCAAAATTTAGAAATGAACTTAGTTAGATGTAAATAAAACTACAATGGAAAGATTCTTAATCCTCGCTCCATCTTTTCAACACATCTAGTAGTCACTACATTCCCAGCACTTTTCAACACCTCACACATAAAAGTACAAATTTATTCAAAACTGTTAAATATTACCAAGTTTAAATAATAAAAGTCACCAGCCAAATTCCTCCAATAATATAAGGTACCAAATTTTTTAAATGCGTACAAAAGACCAATGCTTCAAATCTTCAACATAAAGTTAAAAAAAAATGGAATGTAAATACAAAATACGATTGTTACATCTTCTTCAATCAACATTGCACAAAGACAAAACAACCAAAAAAGTTTCCCAATATAGACCAAACATTCCCTTGGCACAGTAGAGCTAGAGAGCTAGGCAAAGGGCTGAGACACCGTGCCAAGTAGAAGTAAGAACAAAGAATATCTTTGAGCCAAATCATCGACCTAGAACTGCATTTCAGATACTAGAGTGCAGAACAACAAGATAGGAAAAGAAAAGTTACCATAAAAACTAAGTCAAAACCATCAATTTAACCGGAGGAGAAACATGCATTGGCATTGGGCAATTAAGAACTTACAAGCTTAAAGAAAAAATTTCATAGAATGATGACAAAACAAAGGAGCAGAAAAATGGATTATGATTCCTAAATGGCATTTTAAAGAAGCATATTTCAAAATGAATCAAATACAGTGTAATCTTCAAGGTCAAATAAGGGCCACTAATCTAGAATTGGATCTAATGTTTGAGAAGCTATTCAAAGCAAGTGCAACAAGTGTCATAAACAAAACCATCCAAATGCATACGTAAAGGTAGAATCTTGGCAATTCATAAGCGATAAGATCAACAAAAGAGATGGGCTACCTCAAGCCCTTGGATGGTGTCTTCAAGTGTTTGACGACTCGGACCCCAATGTTCAAGAAATCTTGTAGTGAGGTGTGCAAGTGAAGATGCACTTTTTGGTTTGAGATTTTTTGCAAGCCACACTCGTATCTTGATTGGCTTGTTACACAAAAACAACAGTATCTGCACATCTTCATGTATCAGCTTTAATCTTGTTGTGCATCTTGTTGCCGTCCTAATATACACTTGCTAACGTGAGCTAAGTCCCGCTCACTTAGTGTGTCCTTGGAGGCACAATGCCTAGGTTCTCAGTCCACACTGTCACCTTGACTGGAACCTCTATAAATTTTTCCACGTAGGTAATAGCCAAGGACCTATCACCATCATGCTTTGGACAATTATCAGCCCATTCTGAAAGCCTATGATTAGGGTACCCGAGAAGATTATCAACATCAATGAATGGATACCTTACATGAAAATCCCATGGTGCCATAATCCCATTACTTGAAAATATGCAATATCACAAAGTTAAGAGCAGGATATATTAGTGGAGTCACTAGATGATCCCTTTAGGATCATCAAAGGGAATGTCAGGGAACTACCCTTAGTGGAGTTTCCGTGTAAACTTGAGAGATAAGGGCTTGGGGAGAAAGTTTACAAAGATATGTCGTTGAGGAGAATGGCTTCGATCTTCCCAGAACCTTGAGTTCCCAAAATGTTATCGTAGGATTGGTACTTATGAAAGCCCAACACAAGACCCAAATCTTGCCCAACTATGGAATATCCACACGTCACCTTAGTAAAGAACTTCCCCTCATTTTAGAGATGGAGGGTCCACCACAGGGAGGTTCCCACATGGTGACCTCACGTTAAGGTTAAGTTATTATTAGAGTTCTTTGCATTTCAATAGATAACAATAGCATAAGATATGATCAACGAGAAATACACAATCACAGAGACACATCATTTATCACGGGAAATCTCCTCATGGGGCAGAAAACCCGACAAAAGTTCTTAATATAGATAGCCAATACAATGCCATGAGATAACTCAAACAAGTACAGAGTGTCCTCTCCCAAAGTGCACCTCTCTCTCTCTCTCTTCTCCAAGCTGCAGCTCGAAACTTGTCTCTCAGCGAACAAGTGAGTGTGTGTCTAAGTGATGCGCTGGCCTCCTTATTTATATCAAATAATAATAAGAAGTCGTCCCCAGAAAATGTTAAAGGGGCGTTGAATTATAATACAGGTGGTTATAACCACCTTTATTATAAACCCAGAACTTCTTTAATATATTGGGGCCGACTTCTCTTTCGCCTATTAGTTACATTGACCAATCCACAAAGGGGATTTGGTCCCTTCATACATAAGCCCGACATGATCAATCCACAATGAGGGATTGATCCAATGAAATAATATATCAAATAATAATTAGAATACACTTTGCAGTTACATTATTTCAATACTCCCCCCTTAACAAGAGGGTATTCTTCAACAACATCAAACAAGAGGCCTTTACCATCAACGACATGAGGAGGACAACATCATCAATATCATCTTGGAACACTAAGCTGAAGTATCTATAAATCCTTCAGTTTTCTTCATCTGCAACATCGTCATTCTCAAAAGGAATACAATCATCATCTACATCAATATGAATTAGTATAAAACTAATACATCATCATCATCAACACTGCAGGGCTGGCTCATCATCATAATACGGGACTGGCATTACGTCACAACTAACAAGCTGGAAGCACAATACTAGAAATATCTCAACATAACAACTAGACTAGCTTTACATCACAACAATCAAGCTGGAAGCAAGATACTAGGCTGGATTGATCCATGACTTCTCAAGTGGAAATACCCGATATTAGTCTCATCTCAACGTCTTGCACATGTCACAACCTCAAGCTAGAAGCAAGATACTAGGCCCGGATTTCACGTCCGACTATCGAAGTGGAAGCCTGATCCTAGTCTCGTCTCATCACCGTCTTACTTTCACGTCCGCGGCACTCAAGGCTGACGAATACTAGGCAACTTTACGTCCTGACTATCAAAGTGGAAACGATTACTGAATCTCATCTCATCCGTCTTGATTCGTCCACAACACTCAAAATTTGGAAACGAAGATATAGGCGGCTTTCACGATCCCACATCTATCAAGTTGGAAGTATAGTACTAGTCTCAATTCATTTTCTTGCTTTTCACGTCACATACTCAAAATTTGGAAGTGTTGACCGCCCATTGCCTGATGAGATCAACTCATGTGCCATGAAGAGATGCAATAGACATATGTCTGATGTTGTTGAAGACCTTTGGTTCTATTATTGCACAGTTTGTAGCTGGTTTGAAAATTGGCTGCTTGTTAGAAATGGCGAAGCGTAGGGAACCTATCCAGCCCAATGTCACCATGATGGGAGGTTCTCTCTTTAGGGAGGTTTAGGCCCGGGGGAGGCGTCCCCGGTAGCTTGGAGTTTTGAAGAGGCAAAATTTTTGAAGTCAAAGTAAAGTTCCCCCTTCCCAGGTCACCACCAAAGCGGATAGTCCGAGTAAACAGCCAATAATGAAGTGTATGCCAAACAAAAGAACACTTGCCTGGAACAAAGAAAACCAATATATATATGCAAGCTATGATTCAATGGGATTTAGTACTTCAATAGACTATACGATATCAATGTATAAGCAATTGCAGCAATAAATATCCGGCAAGTCAATGTTTATTAATATAGCAATGAAAATGTTAATTCAGCAATAAATATCAAGATGTTATAGCAATCAATGTATCCAATCAATCCCTCATTCAATAGTTCTTTAAACATCATCTAATTGCTTAATAAATGAAATTTGTTGGGTCAAGATGAAATAACCAAGGAAGACATCAACAACTTAGGGTTATTAGGGTTAGTGTAGTTAGGGTTTAAAATATAAAGAGTTTGAGAGTTGTTTTAATCATTTTCCTTCAATGTTGGAGGCTAAAGATGGGTGCCTAGGGTTATGGAGTCAAAGGTGAAGGGCCTTTCTAAGTTGAAGGGGATGAGATTCAAGGACAAGAGGGAAAGGTTTCAGGTGCTGCAATGGCGGGGCCTTAAAACGAACCCTAGGGGAAAAGGCTCCCTCCGGTGTTGCTTAAACAAGGCCACATGCTCTTTCCTCCTTCACGGCTTGTCAGTAGCTCAAAGTTAAGTAAAATCAGAGACAAAGAGGATTAAAGGAGGGAGAGTGTTGCAAGGCAAGGCTCTTTCGTCAAACCCTAAAGAAAAGCGACCCTAGGTGTAGATAACCTGGGCACAGGGCGATCCTCTTCCTCTTGAAGTTTAAAGGTATGGCTAGCATAAAGGAAGAAGGAAGAAAGGTGTAGCAATGGCTAGGCTCTCTTCTTCTTATTCAATGACGAAAAGGTTTTTCTATCAAGGGACATGAGACAGCGACCTACTTGTGTGTTTGTCCCCTAGGGTTTTTTTTTTTTTTTAATTTTTGTTTATAAAATAAATGCAGAATTAAACTACAACCATTCAATCAAGAGTTTTGCATAAAATGCCCACAAATCACCAAAATAATCATGCAAACCTAGTTTGTAAAACCTTCTTTCAAAAACATAGAATTGCCAAAATCTCCTCTCCAGGCAAATTAGCCTTCCTCAAAGGTAGCCAATAGCCCTAATGAGGCGTGATCAGACTTTACTAGGAGAGTGAGTGATGTGTATGTCAAAATGAGGATAAAACTCCTCAATATATCTTGTATCAATGACCTTTAATTAATTTTGGTCATAAAAATTAACCAACAAGACTTTAAACAAAAATCATCTTGTTTTTACATTAAATTGTCAAATTAAAACCCTAAGCGAGAACATAATAAAGGAAAAATCCTTCAAGGGAGGCGCTAGCACTTTTTAGGGCAAATGAGACATTCAAGAGCAAAACATTAGCCCCCGGGGCTTCTCCAACATGCCACCGTTACCCTTTAGCCTTGGTGCGCCTCCAAGAATGACCATGAAATTTGGATGGCGTCTGTGGCAAGGATGGGATGCTTCCCCGAGCCTTCAAGACCAGAGTTCGAAAGGGGTCATTCCCCTAGGCGAGACTCTGCCAAAGTGCCTCCTAATTGAAGCATGCTCTTCTCTGGTGCGGAAACCTCGGTCAAACAAATCCCTGTCTACGCCCCTCATTAGGTCTCAGCGACCATCGATGGGCTCTTATTCAGGTCGAACTAATCATCTCCCCATGTGTGCGGTCCAAATGGTGCACATGCAATGGGGCGTGGTCCTGTACATCAAAAACTAAACCCTCCATGGGCTCATTAGTCCACCAGGGGATCTCATACCAATGTTAATCACATTTCATCACATTAATATTATCAAACATATGCATAAAACCATTATATCATTCAATAGCTCAAAGACATTACAAAGCCTACAATACAAGGTTGAGAAAAGGACTAGAGACACCTATTGGGCTGGTATCCATAAGGAAAGAAAAGTTATGAGGGGTTTCATCGAGGCCATGTAAATGAGGTGATGTGGCTAAAGGATGATAAATGTCTGAATGAAGTGAGAGCCGGGGATGCATGATATTACACATGGGTGCCTTTGTAGAAAGCGAGTTGTACCCATCATCATGGATACAAATTTTTCAAGCCCTTTCTTGCCTTTATTCTTTTCTTTATTTGCTTCTTCTTCTTCTTTAACTTTTTATTCAAGGGCTAACCAGGAGACACTGCCTTGCTTAGCATGGTGACCCGAGGCGGCAGTCATTACCCACAAGTACTCCAGGAGATGATAAAGGTTGGCGTGATGAGACCCTCATAGCCTACATGAAACCAAAGGTCACTTTATACAGCGTGGTAACCAGATGTTGGCAATGTCATGCTGTTAGGTACCCATGAACATAATGGGTTGGCTCGTGGTAGGACCCTATCCTCTTGACTAGGTCTTGTTTGTTATTTTTCGGGTCCCTCTTGTTTGCCCTGGCAGAGGCCTTTTATTGCTCTGAGGATCCACAGGCATCTCGAGGTTTTATTTCTAAGCTTTTATCTTTTACGGCTTCTTTTACCCTTTGGGCCTTTAGCCTTCTTCCCACCGAATGGAGTGCAAACCTACAAATAGGTCAATCCAATGCCAAGACCCGAGGAGATGAGATAAAGTAGGCGGGAGATAAGATGAAAAAGTGAGTGAGTATAATGGGAGCGAGATGGCTCTTGAGAAATCCCCGGTGGCAAACCAAAACCATGGGTACAAGCTTGCTAGGACACCCCATCAATCTCCCCAAAAAATGGTCAAGTGGGTTAATTTAATCTGACGGTCCGTGGAGATAAAAGGAGTTAGGTGCATATATCCAAAGGTTATAATGATCCAAAAGTGACACATACCATGATGATAAAAGGAGTGAGATGCATATATCCAAAGGTTATAATGATCAAAGTGACACATACCATGATACGTTGTTACCTCATGGAGCCGAGCCTTCTCGATACAAAAACCAAGCTAGATGGTGATGGATATTTAACATTGATGACAAGGCGAATCACGATGAAAGGATGGGCCCTCTAGGGCCATGCACAGGTCAATCCTGCTCTCGGTTACTCCATGTCTAGGACCTATAGACCTCGAGACATGATCTCTAGATATCCATGTCCGGGGATACTTGGGTTCACCTAAGCGGTGTTTGGCCCAACACTTATTTTGTAATTGGAATTTCCGCACCCTACGTGGGTTAATAATGTAATAGGTGCATGAGTCATGTCTAGGTGGAGTTACAGGATTCGGTTCACCGGGAGGTTCCTGCCGATGGTTTTATCCTCGGGTTACTGATTTGGGTTTTGATATGATTTCCCATAGGTACCACACTTTGCATATGTCCTCCAATGTGGTGAGCAGCGTTCTAGTGGGCTTATGCTTTGGTAACTATATAGAAATTCATTGTAAATGACCATGCAGAGACATCTTAGAAAGTTTTGAATTAAGGTCAGTCTAGATTAGTTCTTTCCAGTGAGTAATTTTAATTAGAATTTCCCTAAGTTTGGAGGTTTAATTATTTAATTAATTAATTAATTTTTTGAGCAATAATTATGGCGGATCCTTGGCTTTTTGATGGGGGTATTTGTGCTCAAAATAAATGGAATAGCACCCCTACATCCATGGACCAAGTTTCAGCTTCGTCGGACAACTTTAGCCATGGGTTAGATCCCACCAGGAGTGTTAGTTAGTCAAAAACAACAATGTTAATTACTAAAAGTCCAAAACATGGCAAGATGTAAAAATGTAATAATGAGTTAGATGATGTGAAATGTTGAAATGATGGTTGAGAGAGAGAGACCCTAAGCATAACCTTAGCCTCCCAACCTTTTTTCAACTACAGTTTAACCTTTACCACCTTCACTCAAAGTTACACCCCTAGGGGATTGATTTTCCTTTTAATTTGGATTTATGATTGGTGTAGCCCCCCTATAACGAGGGTTTCACTTCATTTGGTCTTATTATCACCCCTAGAGGTGACCCACTTACTCCACATCACCCATCCTTGCATTTGGGTTGATTTTTTGACCTTGAGGAGCACTCTCCAAGAGAGTTAAGCCCTCCTTTGTGTCTCTCCAATAAAATTTCGTTTTTTTTATTGATTGAGGCTCTTCCTCTCACCCTAGCATGGATCCCACACCTCTCCTTTGAAGTTTTGTGTGATCTGGTATCTACGATATCTAGGGATAACTAGGAGATCATGTCGAGGCCTACAGGTCCTAGACACGTGGAGTATTGAGAGCGGGATTGACTTGAGCGTGGCACTGGAGGGCCCATCTCTCTTCTTCTTAGGTCGGTTGTATCTGTCAGCAGTATGGTTTTATCCTAGGCACAGGCTTGCTTGGGCTTTTGCTTCATGAGGTATTTGGTCTGAGGTATCATGGTATGTCATATTTGATTGTTATAACCTTCTTATATATACATTAGGTTCCTTTCATTTTCGATGATTGCTTGGATCTTACACTAATCCCTTGACCATTGTTGGGGTGATTGATGGGAGTAACTTAGCAAGGCGGTATTCATAGGGTCTTGGTGTACCAAGGGGATTTCGCAGAGCCATCACCGTGCACTCCACCATCTCTATCACTTTTACATCTTATACCCTGGCTCGTCCATCCCATTCCCTAATTAAAGCATTGGGATGACCTTTGAGGTATGCTTGTCTTGTGGGAAGAAGGGCTAAAGGCCAGGGGGTAAAAGAAATTTGGTAAAGATAAAATCCATAGGAAATTAAACCTAGATATGCTTCGCCCAGGTGATCCCCCAGAAGGCAATAAAAGCCTCTCAATAAGAAACTAAGGGACCCTAAGAAAATGATAAAATAAATAAATGCAAGACTAACCAAGAGGATGGGAGCTCCCACCACGAGCCGGCCCATTATGTTCCTTAGGTATTTAGCGGTGTGACGGTATTGCCACTATCTGGTCGCAAACCCGAGTGGTGACCTTTGGTTGCATGGCCAAAGGAAGGGGTCTCATCCGAGCCAACCTTCTCATTTAGCGAAGATACTAGTGGGTATTGACTCACGGCCTGAAGCCAAGGCGGTGTCCTCACAGTGGAGACCTTGTGGTAAAAAGAAAGAAAAAACAATAAAAGAAGATAAGGCAATAAAGGGCTTGCGGAAAAATGCATCCATGACAGTACAACTCGCCTCCTACAAGGCACCACAGGCATTACACGCCTTGAGGTCTTACTTGGTGGACATCCCTAAAACCATATCACCGCATTAAAACATGGCTTGAATAATCATCTAAAGGAAACTTTCCATCTCTTGTGGGTATTAGCCCAATAGGTTGTTGTCGGTTCCTTAGCTTTGTATAGTAGCTTCTGTGTAATGTCTTTGAGCTCTTAGATGATATGTGTTAGGGATTTCTTGCATATATTGATAACTTTAATGATGAGATATGATTTACATTACTATGATGTCTAGGGCTGATGAGCCCATGGAGGACGAATTTTTCAATGTGCAGGACCATACCCAACAAACAGGTACCAGTGGACCGGTGCACATGGGGGATGATTAGCTTCGGACCTCCATGGGGCTGAAGAGCCCATCGGATGGTTGCTAGGATGGCGAGAGAGAGACCGGTGATGGCAGGCCCTTACATGGAAGAGAAGAAGGGACACCCTCATCGGGGCGTTTTGGGGAGATTTGACCTATGAGGGATCCAGCCTGTTGATAGGATGATAGCCTTGATAGATAGAAGGGCATACACCAGGGTGGTGGATGTCTTAAGGCGGATGGCGGAGTGTGTTGAGCATTTGGCACATGGCGGTTAAGGGGAGCGGAGGGAACAGCGTTTTGCTATTTGGATGATGATTAGCACTTACGAGAGGACTAGCGTCTCCCTCATAGGGGTTAGCGTCTCCATTTTAGCACATTTTGGCATTTTTAGCATTTAGTGTGACAAATAATTGAATAATGTTAAATTAACCTTGTGCAATTTTGTTTTTAATGACCTATTTTGTAATTAAAGGTCATGAGGATGATATAAAGTGAGGGCCGTTTTAGCCTCCTTGGACTGCCTAGCTTGGTCTCTTGTGGGAGTGATCTCTTTTATCTTTTGTCTTGAGTATTTGTACTTGGGTGGCTACACTTGGAAGGATCATCTTTGGCATGCATATGGTGTTTTTATCATTGGAAGGTGTTACAACTAGGGTTTGATAAGCTTCTTCATGAATTTGTAAGTGTTTTCTCATCAAAACTTCTTGATTGAATGGTTGATTAAATATCTTACATGTATAGTTATTGTTATTATTATGCTTAATCATTGAAACCCTAGGAGCCAACACTTGTTTAGCCATTGATTAAAGAAGTTTAACCTAGCCATAGCTACACTAGCCATTCTTTTTTCTCAGTTAGATTTGAATTATAAGTTGAAGGAGGAAGCCGTCCCACAAGGCCTAATTTAGTTTACACCTAGGGTTTTTGACCTTGGGGTTTGAAAAGCCCTTGGTCCCAAACAACACTTTTCAGCCCTAGACTTATGGTTTGAACCTAGCCGTTTTGCCAAATAATTCCTAAGGAGAGGAGGGCATGAGGCTACTTCTTTTTAACAGGAATGAGCCTCCTCTCCCCTTAGGAGTTTTGACTTTGTGGCCACTGTAACTGCGGCCTAGAAACCTAACTCTCTAATCCTTGAATTTAGATTCTCCCAAGCCATTAGCCTTACTCCTTGTCCATTACCCTAAGGCACTGGTCAAACTTACAACGTTAGGCTTCTTTTTTGTTAAAAACAACTCTTTCAAACTTTCTTGAATTGAAACCCTACTAACCCTAAGCGTCTAGACCCAACCCTAATTGCTAATGGCGATCTTTGCTCATTTTAAACTTGTGCTTGGACTAAAGTTGCGGCTGACTCATCCATATGATAATACATAGAGGTTTAAAGCATTTTCATTGGTTAATTTGGCAAACGTCCACCTCTTTGACTAGCTAACTAATCCTAACCGACAACAATATAGGTGGCGTCATACTTGTTGAAACCCTTGTTGGCCTTAAAAGCGTTTGACATTGTCACCATACGATAGGCTTTGAGTTCTTTGATTATTTTCATGAGCTTATTTGAAAAACGTCCCTCTCATTGTCTTCAAAAACTTGACCTAATACTAGGTGGCGTCACCTAAATGCTTACCCAATAGTGGCCTTAACAACATTATTTATGAGCTGATTTATGATATTTATTGCATTGTGACAATTCAAGGATTTGATTTTACACATTGAATGCCATATCTCTTGTATTTATTGAAGTGACATAAAATATAAGTTGTAATTGCAATCATCCAGCTTAGATCGTAATTACTTTCATCATTGCTCATATGTATTAAAGAGATAGTCATTGATATGTTGGCAAGTGCTAACCCTTTATGACGCGTTCTAGTTCTATTTGTCTTGTCTCGGAAGCGATTGCCATTGATTGGGTACTTCTCTTTGACTATCTTCTTGGTAATCTGTGAAAGGAAAGCTTACTTTGAACCTTTGAGTATGAACCCTAGGTCTTTTTCCTTGAACCCAGTTACTGGGGCGTCTCCCTTGGGATTAGCCACCCTAAATAGAAAAGAGCTCCCCATCGAGGTGAAAATGGGTAGGGAATCTCTTGTTACGCCAGTTTGAACCTTGACTTCAAACTACCTAAACCCTTCCTACAAAGCTGATAGATAACAATCCCAACACCCCTCACTCATCTCTCTCCCCTCATTACCTTTCCCTCATCCCAAGTGGTGCACCCTCCAACTTGTTTCTACACCTAGATCTAGCTTTCAAACCCTAGAGTAGTGCGCCCTAGCCTGAATCTCTCCATTTGCTTGGTGGTGGACACTTGGCTTAAATCCAAGAGAGGTAGGTTTGCCTCTCAAGTATAAATGAATCTCATTTCTCCTCCCAACTCACCATATCTTGAGATATTTTTACGCTACTTGATTCTGGATGAACAGACCGACAGACGGGACTTTGGAGTAGTTCTCTCCAAGACCATTTTCTTAAGTAATACAAATATTGGATAAACTTTGGAGGACAACAAAGAAGACTAAGGCGTATGCTTACTTTTCTTATGCATGGAGGTAACTTTGTTTTGATATTTTAAGTACGCAACCTTACTAGATCTTAGGTAAAAGTGTTATCTAAGTAGATTTAATAGGCATTATACTATTGGTTTATATATTTGATGTGTTTGGTTAAATAGAAATTGTCGTTTTAATTGCAATACATCAACATATTGTCTAGTGTATGCATGTTGTTTGAAGAAATCTTGCGGGTTTATTTCTAGGGTTTCATTAGGAACTCCTTCTAGAAGGGAAGAGTCACTTGAAGCTCTCACATACTCCAACTTTCTAGATCTATTGCTCCTCTCCTAATATTGTTGTTCATTCATGTCATTTTCAGCTACCATATAATTGTTTAAGTAGGTCAAAAAAATTATATCAAATATATTTTTTCACTTGTGGAAAGTTCTTCCCCCTAAAAAGGCAAGGGTTTCCTTAACTTTTTTTTGGTTGTGTGTATGCGTCCTAGCAAGAAAAGCTTGTTGTTTTTTACAGGTGTATTAGATCTGGTTGGAGGCTCTTGGTTGCCCCAAAGAGACACACACACTCAAAACCTTTCAGGGGATTTGGTATTCTAACCCTCCCCTTCATTTTCTATCTTAGTAGTGCACCACTTCTTCTCTTTTGCTTGATTATTTGAGCTCATAGTGTAAGAGGGGAAGTAGTGCGGCCTTCCCTCTTCTATGAGCCTTGGGGTAGGTAGGGCGTAGGCTAGATCTAGCATTTTCCATTTTTGAGTTTCTTTCTAGCTTGGCCATAGGTTTAGAGGTGTGGGCACCTTCTCAACCTAGGCCGTGGGAGTTGCTTGCTTGTTGATAGATTAGATTGTAGCTTAGCTTACTTTCTTGCTCCCCTTTCATGGTTTGCCCTAATAACTAAGATCTCAAAACTTAACCAACTAAGTCAAGATATCTTATTAACCTACCTAGTTGGGAGGGAATACCCCAAAGAGGTAAGGCTAGTGTGTTTGGTAGTGTGTTTTATATGTTCTTAATGCTTATGTTCTAGATCTATCTCATTATCTCAAGCCTATTGGGCAGCTTACACTTAAAATACTCTAATTAGATATTACTTAGTTTCATTTCAAGCTTGTTATTTCTTTCTTTTGCACATCGCTTAAATCTTAATGTTTTTTATCTCTTAAGTGCTTAAAAAGTAATTGGTTCATTGGTTTATTCTTTACATCTATTGGAAGCCACTTACTTAGGCTTGAATGTTGAATGGTTAAGTAGGCAAACACATAAATTTTCTTTCATCTCTTTAAGGCAAGTTATTCTTGCGCCATAGATCTCTTATTTCATAACAAGCTATTATTGTGCATGTGATAATCTTACTTCTTACAGCCATCTCTTATTTTGCTTTATGTGTTGACATTACTCAATTGTTTAAGCTTAGGACAACACATTAAGAAAGCTAATAACAGTTTCAGCCATATCACTAAATTTCACCTAAAAGTGCTTTAAAATCTTCTGAAAACTCTAATAATCACCTAAAGTCTACCTAATTGTTATATATACTTATTAGACTACTTTAGGGTACTTGTAGACCACCATCTTCACCATCTAAAATGGGGCTTGAGAGAAAACAACGGAGGTAGTGGCAAGGGAATGCCAGAGTGGTACCAGTGTGTGTCCTCTCTGGGAAGTACTCTTTTTTTGGGTTGACTGGTTCTGCTAGGTTGGCCTCATTGCCATACTATATTAAGCATCCGGCCAGTTATTTGGCAATGGGAGGAGGAGGCTTTGGTGAAAGCTAATAAAACTTGTTAAATCTTAAGAAAAGCCTGGCTATTAAACCCTAGACCTAATCCAATAAAACACTTGGGGGTTTAATAAATTGAGAGTGTAAGTCTTCTTGAAAACAATCTTCATAGCAGTTGTGCTTAACTCTTCTAAATATTTGGATTTTTGTTATTGAAGTAATGTGTTGATGATGATCACATATATGTGGTGACTATGCTTTGATGCTTTGTCTTTTGTATCTTGCACACATGGAAGATAAGCGTGGTTAGTTTACTTTGTATAATTTGTATTTTAACATTCTTTGTGTAGTTGTATATAGTATTCTTTCATTGAATTATTCTTTTGTAGAATTGTAAGTAACTTGTAATCTTTTGTAAAAAACCACCCTTGAATATAGTTGACCCTTGCCCAATTTCTAGGCACTAGTCTTAGTTGACCTATGGAAAAGGCTTGCTTTTCATGCTGCTGCATCTTGCATGGTTGCCTTAACACATCTTAGGATTAGAATCCCCTCTAACCTTAACAAATTAAAATTAACTCCACAGACCTAACTCTAACACATCTAGTAACTAAGGTCTAACCTTTGGCTTCCCTAGGGTAAGCCTAGGCGGAAGAGGTTCAGTCAAAGTAACAACGTGGGCTATGAACCTAGGCATTGTGGCTCAAGCACACTAAGTGAGCCGGACTTAGATCAAGTTTGCAAGGGTGTGTATAGGGCGACAACATCTTTGGCCATTGCGAGTTCGAATATTTATCCTTGGTCAAAGCGACTAATTTTTTATTTTTTAAGAACTAATAAATTCTTTGAGCTTGCATTGGTTAACATGTGATTCTTTTCAAGTGGCGACTCCATTGAACAAATCTATCAAATATGCTTCAAGGAGCAATCTTGTTGGTTGCTTGAAATTCTTGGAGAAGAAGCACTCATTGATGTCTAATTCTTGTTCCAAACTTAACAAATTAACTTTTGTTTTTTCTTCTTGTTTTACCTTGTTTGATGCTCTTGTTTTGTCTGAAGTAAACTTGGTCATCTGTCGACTCCACTTTTAAATAATTTGTGGAGGGTATTTTGCAGGAAGGAATTCCCGACTTGCTTTACTTCATCCTTGAACTTGGAAGGGTTTGGGGTGAAGCTACCTAGTCCTTCTTCTTCATTGGATCCTTAGTATCTTGGGTCCCAGTGCTTTTCTTTAGGCCTTTGTTTTAAATGTCTAGTTAGAAATGGATGCTATGAAGTCTGATGATTTTTGACAATTGTTGGATTACCCCTCGATATATCTGACTTTTTGATCATGATCATGTTGGTGCTCCTCCCCGGGCCTTTTGATGTGTCGATGAATGGTGTGATCCACCTATTTATGAGGATGTTCTAATGCAATTGTTGCCCTGACTCTTGTTGGTGGCTTGAGCAAATGAATTGGTTTCATGATTCACGATAAGACATTCAAGACCTTATGGGTTGTTGCATGCTTTCTTGAATCTGTTTGGACATAGTCAGCATGAAATTCACAATGGATTGGTTGATGGTTTTATGGAAACATGGAGGAGGAAAAATCTTACAAATATAAAAAATGGGATTCAGGACATGAGAGTTGATGCTCCAATAGTCCATTTGAGAGTTTAAAAGAAATAATTCAGGAATGTGCAGCTTTCCAGGAAGAACAATGTGAAGCCATCGATGAACAATTTGTGGCCTTGGAATATCAATTGGAGGCTCGCCTTGCAGAGGAAGATGCTTATATTGAATATCCGGACCTCCTTGAACTTAAGATTGATAATGAAAAGATAAGGAAGTTCATGGGGAGATTCTGGATGAATCCATGAATGAGATGGTCATTTATTTTGAGGAGGAAAAAGAACTTGAGTTGGAAAATGTTGAATATCTAGATGACTGGGAGTCCCACCCTCCTCCCGAGGAACCGATCCTTTTGAAGAATGACTTTGAAAATCTTGAGGAAAGCAGGGATGATGATTCTTGGTTGGTTCTTCCTCACAAAATTTCAAAGTTGATAAGACTTGGGAAAGGGTCTGACGAGAATGTCTTGATCTTTTTTTCAGAAAAATTCTCTATCAAGACTTTGAATTCCTTGAATTTGCTTAACACTTCATGTTTAGATTTCAAGAGATACAACCAGGGATTATGAGAATAATCATCAATAAATGATACATATGCATACCACTAATGGAGGGCCGATGGCATTGGAGCCCTCCATTTGAATGAATGAGTTCTAGGACTCCTTACGCTGCTTGTCTCTCTTTGGGAAGGGTTCTTGATGTTCTTCCCTTGTGCACATCCATTCCCATACCTTCATGGTCCTTGAGTTACAGTGAAGCCTGTGACAGCTGCATATGGCAATAGTGGCCTTGTAGTTAATGTGAGCTAATCTTCTATGCCAAAGTTCATGATTCTCAATGGCATGGAGTCATGGCATATAAGTGACCCTTTAAGCTTATACAAGCCACCTTCTTCTTTTCCAATATTAGTTATGCTTCATTCATGGTTCTCCTTTATCCATTGCCTTACGCAACCTTCACTATAGCTTCCCTCGGGGTTATCACATGTGACACAGGAGCTAAGTCAACAAAACAACAAGCAAGAGTAATATCCTTTTCATAATATAAATCAATAGCACAAACAATCATCCACGGTACTTTAGAACTATCACTTGTAACTTAATAAAACAGGATTAAGTAAGAATACAATATGAAATGAGGTCCAACACTCTCACTTAGTGTTGTGATCAAACATTCTTCCATGGCAACCCGAAACTAACCAACCTTGATTGAAAGGAACTCTCCAGTGAACCGATCCCAAGGTAACTAACCTAGACATTTATCTGGACCCTATTACATTATTAACCCAGCGTAGGGGTGTGGAAATTTCAATTACAAAATAAAGTGTTGGGCCAAACACAACCATGCCTGTGGGACAAAGTCTTTGACAACTATGGCATCGATGATGCATCTCTTCTTCAACATGAGTTGACCTTTTGTGTTGGAAGTGATCAACATATAGCTCACATGGGGCGTGTGTTGATCTTCTCACTTGAGACGAGCATACAAGAATCCAACACCTACAAAATAGAGTTCTCACTTAGAATTACCTAACAATAACATTAGAATCATTTATATGATTAAATCAATGAATACTTATGCTACTTATTTACATAATGAAATAAGTAAAAATTACAACATCATAATTTTACAACAAAAGAAATCTATGAGTACGGAAAAATTTCTAAGTACATATTTACATAAAAAATGAAATAATACAAAGCTGAAATACAAGGAGAAAGGTTAGAATCTCGATGGGGACGTGTGTTCGATCTTCTCACTTCGAGACGGAGAGCATACAAGAA
>SNQJ01S0198368.1:0-13911 GCA_010110895.2 Picea sitchensis
CATAAACCAATGACATCAATCAAACCAAACCATTTACATCAATGACATATGATCCAACAATCTCCCAAGTAATCAAACCATTGGCATCAATGACAACATGATCCAACACTTCCAAAAGTTGTAAAAATTAAAAAGTTGTAAGGAATTTGATGGAATTAAGAGGCTATTGGAAGTTTCCCAACCAATTCACCTGCTATAGCCCGTCCCCCAACCGAATAACCATGATTTTGTCATATAAAAGGACGTGTTGGGGTCTCATTTCGCAATCAAGCATAATAACAGTGAAACTTTGTCTAATTTCACTTCCCTTCCTTGCCGAACCATTTTCTACCTTTTGTGAGTTACTGCCTCAGCACTCCCTCTTAAGCGCCTTTTCTTCCATCCAATCCATTCCATTTTCTTGAGGTGATTAGTAGATTGTGAGAAGAGGCTTACTGAAGGTGCATGTTGAGGAAAAGATATGAATTGATCTTACTCAAACATTTTCAGATTTTGCTTGGCTAAAGAAAAATAGATGGGAATGTCACCCTATGTTTATAGCCATCAAAAATAAAATCCTAACCCACAAGTATTGATTACAAGTGCTTAGGCTAGTTTTTTTTACAAATAAAAGCTTGATGGAAAAATTATTTTAATGTGATTTTCTAAATATAATAGTTGTTGAAATAAATGTAGAAACAGAAGTAAAGACACCAAAATGACAATCAAGACAGATGAGACATAAAACAATCCTTTATTTCATTCCAATTCACCAAAGAGTCATTCTCTTTACCAAATTTCATGCAGAAACTTTGGACCAAAGTCAAACTTAGACATTCCCGATGGAACATACAAAAGGACCTCTGACAGAAAATAAAAAACTAAACTCTAAAAGCTAGATAAGCTTGCCACAGATTTTTTCCCACTCAACTCTGCACAATAGCCTTTGTCAATCATGAAAATTAATTCACAAACAAACAAGTCTAAACATATTATCAAAGATAGATCAACACCTCTGAAAAACAAGTGTCTGACTGATGTAATTCAACCCTAAATCTTGTTGTCTACAATAAGACCCTGCTATCATAAAAAATAATTAGGCTTGTGATAAATTAAGGAATGAATGAAAACTGAATTATCTCAACATAAACTCAAAGAGAAACCCTTAGTATGTTTATCCTTCTATCCTCCTCTTGTTCCTCCCTTTCCTTTTTCCTTTAAGAAAATTAGAAATGGTTGAAGTAGTTGAACTACCTCATTAGTTAAGTTAACTAAAAGACTCAACCAACTTTTTAGTTAGGGGGGAAAGTAATAATCATAATAAGGGTTATAAATAAATAATAACTAGTAGGTGGGACCACTTGTGACTCTCTTTATCTCTTAACAATCATAACATAACTAGTTAATTAACAAAAACACCCTTCCTTGTGACTCCCATCATCACATTAACATTTGACAATTTATCTCATTGATATTTGAAATTATTTTCAAAAAATGTATTACTCACATATCCAACGAAAACATGTTGTCCAAAACTTCTGAAGTCAACTGTCATCAACAATAAATAACATAAAAACTCAAAAATCATATTTCCCACTCTGATATGCAATCTTTCCTTGATTGTTGTTTCCACCCTTTGATTTCTCTGAAATTGTCTTTGGTTGCGTTGAGCCTTTAGGCCTAATCTCATTGATCACATGAGAACAATCGTCCCTCAAATGCATCCGGGAAGACACAAATTTATCAGAGCCATTGGAGGGTGAGGAAGGGGCAGTAATGGATTTTCCTTTGTCAAGGGCATGGTGGGCCTCTGTTTTCAACATTTTTCTAGCATGAGAGGACTGAACTGGTGAGTGGGCAGGTGCAACTTGGAAAATCTGGTTAATAGGCGGGGGAGCAGGTAAGTACAAATTGGGTCAGCCACGATGTTGGGAGACTGTCGGGTGGACAATCTCTTGCCATCCGTCATTTTCGGGAACCTCGGGTTGCAATGAGACATGAGCGGGCACAATAATACTAGGGGCTTGTGGACCTTGGAAAGGAAGCCTTTCAGGCCTAGGTTGGACCACTCCTTGCCCAATCCAATTGAAAAATTCGGCCTGGAACAACTGGCCTAATTATTGTGAGTCAACGTCAAAGTGTATGGAGAATATTGGCCTTCTTGGGCCTTTGTTCCAATTACATCTCTCTCGGTTGCCTTTGCCATGGATACCTCGTATGAAGAATCTCATTCTTGCATGCATGATCGATTAGCAAATATTCATTTACAACCATACATGACAACTTCATAAAAATATGAAATAGACTTTGGCTCAACAACATATCAGACTCATGCAATCCAATCCACATAAATTGTTTAACTATATTCAATGAGCAGGGGGTGAACAAAAGGTCATGGGATATGTGAGGGGTTTGTATTGAGCGAAACATTATATAATGAGGGGGAAAAGAAACATGGTTACTTCTCAAAGACAATACACAATCAACTGTAATGCAAACCAAATAAAATATCACTGTGATCCAACCAAGAAATGACAAATTCAAACTGCTTCAATACATAATTCTTCTTGACTGTAATTAAATTTTAGAACAAGGAGTGAAAAATGAATGTGGGAAGGCGATGGGGTTGTAATAAGCGAAAAGCGAAATAATGGTAGGGAAAGAGAGCGGATATTATTGATAAAATTAATTAAGTAATCCATAAAACCATTATGTAAAAGGAAATAACACCAACCAAATAATCATTGTAATCAAATGATCAAATACTGTGTAAAATATTCAATCGATTATGTACATTAACCTGCTCATTATTTGTAATCAAATATTTAACACAGTGTCATCAAAACAAGACAGTATGCATTCCACAACAACCTGTAGAGGAGCTTTGTTTCTTCTCATTTATCTATTTAATATCTTAAAACAATTCCCAAATGAATAAACAGTCACTTATTTCCACTCTATTCAACATCAAAATCAACTACCTTCCATCAACACAGACATAAAAGCATGCCCGATTTTATCCCTCAAATCCATCTAACAATCAAATTGTAATGATACCATACTGCCACTGCACCTGTGCCTATCTTTGTTAAGATGTATGATATTCATTAAACATACATAATAGACAGTCAAACACAATGATCCATATTCTAATTGCAAACATCTTGACTTTCCATTAAACACACATACAACAATCACCATTACCATTCATACAACATTGTGGGGTACACAGACCACACAAAAAAACGTGGTATCATTTATGTGACTGACATGACTAACTATTTCGAGTTTGAATATCCACAATGTTGGGCTATCAATCCAATACAACGAGGCAACAATAGTATGCCTGATCTCGTTTCACAAACTGATATAAACAAAAACCATATTGTTTAAAAACGTGTGACCCTCTCTGAAGGCACAATCAAAATAATACCCATAACATATCCATTGGATGGCCATGCCATGATTACCACGATTGAAATAGTCCCATTCGACAATTTAAACACCATTCACAACAATCATTAACTCAACTTATCATGTTGTAGGAATGCCACACCTACCCACACATCATGCACAAAGCAATGTTGTGACTTAATCAATTAAAAATAGTGTTGGTTTATCGATTCAATAATCACAATGTAAAAGAAAACGACTGTATATTCGATTTAACCAATCATCAAATTAACCATGTTGAGCTTATCCATTCAATTATAAGAACAAATGTAGTGACTAGATACCAAAACCAACACCATTGTCAACATAATCAATGGGGCGAGCCAATACTCAAACCATGTCAACAATACACCACCAATCCATAACAACCAACAGTATACCCGACAGGCCATAATGGTCCTCTCTATCAACACTCGGGCTTGAGAAATCAAGGTTTTTCTCTGTGGACCAACACAGGGAGACTAGACTTGACTCCTCTCACCGGTGAAAACCTCTGAGACCAATGGTTCACACACAGGGTATACCACAATTGACTTCGTGGACATGGTGACAATTCTCGTTATAAGAGAGGCTATGAACACAGGAGAAAGGCTCCAGTTTGGCCCTGTAACAATAATTAGCACACGCAGAGTATAACCCTCATGGCTCTCCTAGCCAACCAACAAACAATGTTGAGATGAAACAGAGCCGAGAAGAAGAAATATAACCCACTGCGCAACCCTTAGTAGCATGAAAAACCCATACCCAAGCGAAACAATGCACAGTGACACAAGGCGTTTCAAACCCAATAAACCCCATAACAACACATGACTGGGTATGGTGATAAGAAAGCATGGAGACGGCCAGCCAATTTGGATCGAATAAAAACCCTTCAACCAAAACCAATAAGAATGACAGAGGGAATTCATGGATTCTAACACTCATAATGATCAATAACACTGTGACTTCAAACATTATTGCAATGAAAACCACACCAATGATTTGTTCCAGAAAAATATCACAAATCTACACAGTTGCTAGACTTAAAGAAAGCACAGACCCATACATTCCTATCCAATATCTATTTCATAACCAGAGAAAATTCATGGATGGAAAAAAGGCATACCTGTAACCAAAAGCACCTTAAAACACGAGTTAGATGAGCGGTTCTTCCTCTGCTTGAAAGTCGGAGCCTAACCACAACAAACACAGTTGAAAAATAGCCTGACTAGGGTGGCGTCCAGTACAAGGAGTAAGGGTGACGTGCAATAAATGCATGTCGCCTCCACCCTCCAGTCATTCAATTCCTCAGTACACGCCAGCCCATTAATCCATTAACCATTCAATTAAACCATGCATTGGAATTAGCATCTATCACTTGTCAAACGCGCCACCCACATCATATCTTACCATTTCCAACTATATGATAATGCATATTAACCATGTCTTTGTATAGCTCAATAAATTGCATAGCTATTAAATTGTTATCTAGGATTATCAACGATCATTTCAATTTCAATGCATATAGAGTAGTATATTAGCATAGTCTAGTTCCTTCCTTTTGCATTTTGTTACATTGCTTTTATTTCTTTCTCACTTCTCTTATATATTATTACTAACATGTCTCTTGTGCAGGTGTCCCAGTAATGGACCCAAGAACAGATAGCAATGATAACAATGGATAACATAGGTCGTTGTAACATAAAATTTGAGCCTAGAGCAACTGAAAAAACACATAACATGCCTTATCCATCATCCAATTTTCGGAATTAGAACCAACACATAATAGGCCTTATCCATCGCCAATAAAACCAAGATTTCATCAGCCATGTAAGCAGTGTCAAACAGTAGCATAAACATGAAATAGGAACCAAATCTAATCTCCCAATCTACAAGGGGGTCCCACCTACTGGTATTATTTATCATGTTAGCTTATAATAATAGGCTTTAGCAATACTTTGCGGGAAAAACCGCGTTGCAATTTTAATCGTCAACAGTGCACTTGGAGCATTGTAAAGAGGAACCGGGACCAGGTTTGCGGAACAGTGGTCGACAAGGATTGTAAGTTTCAGTCTTTGTTTGATGAATAAAACAATCTCTTTCCCCTGTCCCAAATGATGATGTTTTGTCTCTTTTCTTTGATTTATTCATATCATTTGATATCTAACCCTAATTCATGAATAGAAATAGCATGCTTGTATCCTTGTTTTCCTAGTCTTGGATGCAGGTCATCTTTGGGAGAAGACTTGCAATCTTTGGAGCTACAGAGCTTGAGAAGATTATCACCAGACATTGGATAAAAAGTATTGTTACCAATCTGCCTCTTCTAGTGCTTTCTGTTCATTTATTTTGGTATGTTTGGGGTAGTGTAGAAACTAGGTTGACTTTTAAACGGTCATTTTCTCTGTCTATATTCTAAGCCCTGGTATAGTTATAGGGGGGTTTTCCCACTAGCAAGTAGGCAGAGGGGTGTACAAGCCTTGCTTATTAGTGGATGGTTTGGAAATGGAGCATGTAGTGTAGGACCTAATATACTTCTTGACATCTCGTCGAAGTTTAGGCCAATAGAAATGTTTATATAGTACTATTGCGGTCTTTTCCATGCCAAAATGTCATGCCAACCGACTGTAGTGAGCTTCCCAAATTATTCCCGCATGCTCACTTGAAGGAACACAGAGGTGTTCTAGATGACATAATAGTCCGTTTGAAGGTGAAATTCAGTGACAGTCACACCTATGCCCAACAATTGGTACATGTAAACAAAGTTAGGATCATTATTGTAGAGTTAGGGCCACTCGAAGGCCTCATGTCCATATGAGTGGAGCACCATAGTGAGGGAAGACACTGAGGGTTGACTGAGGTAGCCAACAACAAGATTGGTGCTCCCTATCTTACATTTGTTGTTGATATGGAATTTTTGCAAGTATGTGGACCATTTTTTATGGTGATCATTCTGCAATTTTCCTTGTGTCTGTATGAACTGCATAGGCTTGTGATCAGTGTGGATGATTTTCTCCTTACTGAGAATGCAATTCTTCCATTGGTGGCAGGCTTATACAATGGAATACATTTATTTGTCATAGGTGGGGTACTTATGGACGACATTTGATAGTGTCTCACTATGATATGACGATGGATGACCATGTTGAGTGAGAACTATGCCCACAACATAGTCTGAAGCATTGGTCTCAATCTCGAAAGGTTGTTGCAGATCAGGTAAGGAGAGTATTGGGGATGAGAAGAAGTGATGTTTCTTCCCCGGTGGATGAGGAGAAGATTTATTTTTATTCTTCCACGAACTTGTCCACCTACTTTTGCTGCATGGAGAGGTCCTATGTAGAAGCCATGGATGTGGTGGTGACCTTCTTTTCACTTTGAGAGAGAATCATGAAGAAGACAAATTTTTTGGCCTGGGAAATGACATTCCTGCATTTCTTAGCAGAGATCAAATAAATGGAGGTAGGCGGAGCTATCTATGGTATCATGTACAATTGTCTACCCAAAGTAATAATAACACTGCGAGGTATAAACTCATATACAACATGTCATTTCCACAATATGGTTGGCCTAAAATAACATCACAAACTTCAAGGGGGACAATATCACACAATACCTCATCCTTTAAGGGCTTGATGTTGTAAGGAAGGCGACATTGTTGGCTGACGCAGCGATATCTCCCTTGGCAGAACCACCTGATGGTGTAGGGATACGAGTGTGGTGTTGCTGGCAGGTCCAACCACTTGATGACCTATGTTGAGATCATGCTATTTTGACTTGTGGTATCGACAATGAAATGCATCATAGCACCCTTCACCCACATCTATGAGTGGAAAAGGTGTTCACCTTCCTCTGGTTCTTCTGGTTCACTTGGATGGACCTTAGTAGTAGCGACAGTGGCACTGGGTTCTACATCAATGATCCACTTGCCCTTTTCTGGATCTGATTCAGAGTCGGAACCTACCTCTGACTCTGAGGCTTTTAGCTCGGACACCAACGATATCTTTAAGTGACATTCATCGATGTTATGCTACGGGATTTTATGGAATTCATGCCACTTTCTAGTGTATTTATTCATCTTCTCATTACCCTTATTTGTTTGTGGCTTGAATTGGTTGTAATAAAGGGGTCCATCATTGATCTTTCCTTTGTTCAGTGGGTTCGGGCCACCTTTTTCCTTCTTCTACTATGAGGAATTCACAGATCCAAGCTCTCGCTTCTTCTATTTAAATTTCTGGTCAATTTTGACAGCATATCGATAAGTTGTGCCCAATGCTGAGATGTCCAAAAATTCCATTTCTGTTTGGATGTATATATGCAAACTATCGCGATACTTGAGTACCAGATGTCATTCAAAGTCTTTGATACTTGACTTGGTGTGCAAAGTATGAAAAATATTTGTGAACTCGGGTACCGTCTGGTCCCTTTTTTTTAAGTACCAAATACATGAATACAAAATACAACAGAATAGATCCAAGAAGAATATATGAAAACCACACTTTATTATATCAAAACCCTTGAGGTAGGGAAACACCATACAATGGATCCTATTATGGAAGGGATCCTCTCTTGTTCACTTGTCTCTTCGAAGGGGATTCGTCCTATTGAGATTCAACTCCAAATACAATAATTCTCTTCATATCCCATTACATTGTTTGAACCCCTTTATATAGTGCTACCATCACCTAAGAACATTCTAGAGGAGAAATATTCTAGAAACAGAACCTTCTAAGAAGTCATCTTACATTTACTATATCTAACTACCATAGTGGGCCTTATTTAATAATATAGTAGACCTAGTCCACCTTACATTGGATGACCTCCACCACCTCTCTATCTACCTAACATTCCATCCCCCTTATGAAAGTGTTGTCCTCAACGCTTTTTATGAGGGTGGACAACATAACAGGGTCCCATGGATAATTGTGGACCATAATGTTGAAGAAGACTGGAGAACCAAAGTCCCATGTATAAATGTGAGCCACTATGTTGAAGTAGTTGAATTTCCACTGTGAACTTGGGTCCCATGTCCAAGTGCTCATGTGAACTCCACACTGAAGATATTGGAACTTGGGAACCAATTGAAAATGATGCTCTAAATATTGACACTAGTCATTTGGATCGAAATATTTAGAACCAACAAAAAATGCATTCACTGCAACTAGAGAATAATAAAACTGAAGAAGAATATATAGAGAATGATTTTGTTTACTCTTGAGGAAGTTCTCTACCTGAGGGGAAGTAGAGTCATCAAATAGAATATGAAAGTGGTTGTCATCCCAAAAATGACAACTATCCATATACCAATCATCACAATCATCCTCGAAATCATACCAAGCATACACTTCCTGATGACAAGTTCCCATTCTCAAGGAACCTTTTTTGGGCCTAACTCGGAGATACACATGATCCCCTGCTTTGAAATATCTAGGAGTCATTTTTCTATTTGCATAGTTTTTTTGTCTATCTTAAGCTATTTTTAAATTTTGTTTTATTTGAACTACTTGTTGTTCCATTTCCTTTAGCATATCTAGCCCGATTGTAATTATGTCTATTGGGTTATTCCAGTTGATTGGATATTGCATTGTCTACCATAGAGAGCCTCAAAAGGGCTCATCTTTAATGACTCTTGATAGCCATTGTTATAACCAAACTCTACCAGTGGTAGGTAGTCTTCCCACTTCTTCGAATGATGCATTAAATGCATCCTTAACATGTCCTCTAACACTTGGTTTACCCTCTCTGTCTTCCCATCAGTTTGAGGGTGATAGGTTGTACTAAATAACAATTTAGTTTCAAAACCAGCGAACAGAGATTTCCAAAAGTTTGAAGTAAATTTTGTATTTCTGTTGGAAATGATTTCCTTATGCATGCCATGTAGTTTAAATATTTCTTTCATGAAAAAACTGGCAATATCTATTGCCTTGAAAGTTGATTTGACGGGAATAAAGTGAGCAACCTTTCTTAGTTTTCCCACAACTACCATAATGGCGTCATTATGTTTGGTTGATTTTGGTAACCCTGTGATGAAATCCATGGAGATGGTTTCCCATTTCTATTATGGGATTGGTAGGGGCTGCAACATCCCTTCTAGATGTCGATGCTCTACCTTATCCTGCTGACATTCTATACATTTAACTAAGTAATCAACTATGCCATTTTTCAATCAAGGCCAATAAAACAGTTTCCTAGTGGTTGTGATCATTTTCTGATAACCAGGATGACCAGTATATGATCTTTTGTGTAGTTCATCCATTATGAACCTCTTCAAGTCGTCACAATTTGGAATACACAACCTACCTTTGTAAGTTAGCAGGCCATCATTTAGCAGTTGATAACCCTCATACTTTAGCCCTATGGGCTCTTGCTCTAAGTATGATTTCACAGTCTTGAAAAATGCATATGTTTCTTGTGAACTTTTGACTCTCTCCTTGACGTATGATTCACATGTTCTTATAGTTGTCAGGTGAATCACTTTCATACTTCTACTAAGGGAATCATCCACCCTATTTTATTTTCCTTTGATATGTTTGATTTCAAAATCAAACTCACTAAGGAGAGCCATCCATCTAGCTTGTTTAGCATTGAGTTTTGGTTGATCAAACAAATATCTCAACCCACTATGGTATTTCATAAGCACAAATATTCTACCTAGGAGGTAATGCCTCCAAATTTTTAAAACATGTACTATGGCATTCAATTCCAAATCATGGGTCACATAATTGATTTCATGTTCATTCAATTTTCTGGATTCGTATCAAATCACATGTCCTTGCCTAAGGACTCCTCCGAGCCCTTCCTTGCAGGCATCTATACACACAAGGAAGTCCCTTTTTGGGTCTATAATCTTCAGCACATGTGCATTGGTTAGAAGGTATTTCAGCTGTTGAAATATCTCTTCACATTGTGATGTCCAAATGAATTTAACTCCCTTTTTCTGAAGGGAGGTGATTGGGAAACCGATCTTGGAAAATCCCTTTATGAACCTTCTATAGTATCCTGCTAGGCCCATAAAATATCTGATATCAGATACATATTTTGGGTTAGGCCAATCCATAATGGATTTGATCTTGTCAGGATCAACTGTCACTCCTTCAAAAATAACATGGCCTAAGTAATGGACTTGTTTTTAAAAAAAGTCACACTTACTAAACTTAGCATAGAGTTGATGTTCTCTTAGCACTTGAAACGCTAACTTGAGATTTTCTTCATGATCTTCCATACTCTTAGAATAGATTAGGATATAATCAATGAAAACCAACACAAATCTATCCAAGAAGTCACTGAGTACATTATTCATTAAGCACATAAAAGTGGTTGGTGCATTGGTAAGCCCAAATGGCACCACCAAAAATTCATAGTGCCTATATCTTGTCCTAAAGGTTGTTTTGTAGATGTCTTCATACTTAATTTGGACTTAATCGTACCTAGACCTCAAGTCAATCTTGGAGAAAATTGTAGCACCCCTTAATTGGTCAAACAAGTCATCAATCATTGGCAAGTGATACTTATTCTTAATGGTCATCTTATTGAGTTGTCTATAGTCTATGCACAACCTGAGTGTGCCATCCTTATTTTTCACAAACAAGGTTGGTGCTCCCCATGGAGACACATTAGGTTGAATGTAGTCTTTGTCCAACATCTCCTTTAGTTGTAGTTTGATCTCAACAAGCTCTGGTGTACTCATTCTATAGGGTGCTCTAGACACTGGCACCACTCCTAGTACAAGTTCTATCGAAAAGTCGATATCTCTTCTTGGAAGTAGACCTGGTACCTCTTCTGGAAACACATCTTTATACTCTCTTAATATGGGATGATCCTCGAGGCTTGGTTTATTTTTCTTAACAAATTTCAACACTTGTATTGCATACAAAGGACATCATTTTCTATAATGCTTCTTCACTTGAAGGGTTGATATTTGTCTCACTGAGACATGATTTTGAATTCTTTGTAGGGTTATTTTTCTCCCTTCTTCATCTTCACACTCCAAAGTTTTATTGTAACAATCCAACTTGGTTTTATGGGAAGACAACCAGTCCCTGCTAATCAATAGGTCATAGGATCCTAAAGGGAGGATGTTTAGGGTTGCTTGGGTGGGTAATCCATTCATAATGAATTGGCATGCTAGTATGACCTTTGTTACCTTTCTTTTTGTTAAGGTTTAAGCTATTATTAGGTTTCTTTTCAATTTACTAGATAACCATAGCATAGATAGGATTACTAAAAAATACGCAATCACAAGAGACACATCATTTATCATGGGAAACCCTCATGGGGGAGAAAACCCAACAAAAACTTCCTTAATATAGATAGCCAATAAAATGCCAAGAGAATAAACCAAACAATACAAAAATTCCTCTCCCAAGTAGTGCGCCTCTCTCTCTCTCTTCTTCTACAACTGCAGCTCCAAACTTGCACTCTGATGATCAAGTGAGTGAGTGAACAAATGAGGCACTAACCTCTCTTATTTATACAATCTGGCAGGCGCTGAACTGAGGTGTCTTTTCACTGGCTGGGCCGACTTCTTATTATAGATGGTTATAACCACTTTAATATATTCTGGGGACGACTTCTCATTTATCCTATTACAATTAGGGTTTGACCAATCCGCAAAAGGGGATTTGGTCATTTACAATACCCGACATGATAAATCCACAAAAGGGGATCGATCTAATGAATAATACATCAATCATAAATAGAATACTCTTTGTAGTTACAATATTTCAACACTCCCCCTTAATAAGAAGGGTATTCTACAACAACATCAGGCGAGAGAGAGGGCAACATCATCAACAACATCTTGGAACACTGACTAGCATATCTATAAATCATCGGAAGTTTTTCTCATCATCATCGTTCACAGCATGGAGATGGAGTAGCATCATTATCTTCTTTAGCATGAGGCTAAAGTAATATCATCAATATCTTTAGCATGAGACTAAAGTAAAATCATCATCTTCTTTAGCATGAGGCTAAAGTAACATCATCATCTTCAACATTAAAGATAAAATAACATCATCATATTCAGCAAGAAGCTGAAGTGGCATCATCAACATCATCTTCAAAAAGAAGCTGAAGTGGCCTCATCAACATCATCTTCATCATAAACATTTGCATCAACATGGATTAGTATAAAACTAATACATCATCATCATCAACAACAACGACAACACATCACAAAGGCTGGAGCATCATCAACATCAGCATTGGGTTGAGAGTCTTCAGCATGAGGCTGGAATCACAACACGAATATGGAAATACATCATTACAGCACGAAGTTGGCACATCATCACAACACGAGGTTGGCACATCATCACATCAATTAAGCTGGCACATCATCATAGCAATTAAGTTGGCACATCAACACAACAATTAAGCTGACACATCATCACAACAATTAAGCTAGCATATCATCACATCAATTAAGTTGGCACATCATCATTTTTTGGTACTTTGACAGTCCCTAAGGAGCTGCCCAAGAATTGTAAGATTCCCTAGGATATAAAATCCTAACAGAGCTATCACGTGGTACTCTGACAGACCGTCCTTACTGGACCTTCAGGATCTGCCCAGGAATCATAAGATTCCCTAGGATTATAAAAATCTTGACGGAGCTACCACTACTGATCAGGATACCATAGTATCATCAACACTACTCCCCCTTTCGAGGGAGGTCCTTTCGGACTATACCAAGCTTGTCTCGAAAGTTCTCAAACTTTACACAAGACAAAGTATTGGTTAACACATCTGCAACCTATTCATCCGTTTCAACATATTGGATTTTTATAGCTCCTCTCTGCATCATATCATGGGTGAAGTGATACCGGATCTCTATGTGCTTCGAATCATCATGGAACACATGGTTCTCTATCATTTTTATGCAACTTGGTTATCACATAGAATCACGGTTGCTTCCATCTCCAGATCAAATAGATTGGTCAACAACATCTAAAGCCATATGGCTTCACAGCTGGAGGAACATGCAACAATGTATTCTGCTTCTGTTGTGCTCGGAGCAATGTTGAATTGCTTCCTACTCTGCCATGAGATCATGGTTGACCTCAAACTGAAACAACATCCTGAAGTTCTCTTTCTATCGTAAACACTTCCAGCTCAATCTGAATCGATGTAACCACTGAGTCTGAAGTCATGATATCTAGTATAATAGAGACAAAAATCCAACGTACCCTTAAGGTATCTCATCATATGTTTTGCAGCCACAATGTGAACACGTCTGGGTTCTACCAGATACTGACTCAAGGCAAAACATATATCTAGCCTGGTATTCGTCAGATACATTATTGAACCAATAATATGTCTGTATAGAGTAGCATCAACCAATTCTGATGAGGTATCTACCAGGAGCTTCAACTTCGTTTCCATGGGTGTGTACATGGATTTGCATTTCAATATGTCAACCCTTTTCAATTTTAACTGCATACTTCCCTTGGTTAAGGAAGATCTTCTCTGTGCTCTGCCAAACTTCAAGACCTAAGAGATAAT